>VMDR010028126.1:0-13282 GCA_007922815.1 Macrotus californicus
GGGTGTTTGGCAATGATCCCACAGAACACACAGAAAACAGGCCCCTCTTGTCCCCACTCTAGGCCAAGCCACTGCCATCTTCCAAGCAGGCAACTGCAGCTTCTTTTTCTTCTATGTTTTAGATGAGTTTGACTTTTTTACTTTTGTTCAAGATTTTTTTATTTTTAATTATAGTTGACATTCAATATTATGCAGCTACTTCCTAACTGCTTGTTGTGTCGGTCTGTCCCCAGCCCACACAGACACTGCAGGTATCTTTCAGGCCCTGACTGTTATTGTCACTTTTATGTGACACCCTCCACCGCACCCCGCCTCAGCCTGCACCCACAAGCAGCTCACATGGCCAGGCTGTGCTTCCCTCACCCATGCACTTGGCCTTCAGGCATCCTGGTCAGCTGCTCCTCACCAACACAAAGGTTCTTCTCATCTTCTGATTGTCATGCTGTCATACTCTGTCCCTGCATCACGCCCCCTTCTCTTTGGCTCAGTTGCTTTACTGGGGCCACCGGTCAACTATTGTTATTCTCACTGACTGACTGTTCATCTTTTCCTCCAAGACACTAGTATTTATAATTTTATCTTTAGGTTGCTATTAACTTTTTAGGTGCTTGCTTAACACATGTGTGCTTCTTCCCTTCATTCGGGTGGGCTATGCATGTTCACCAGCCCGTCCCTGGAGCCGCCCTCCACCACTTACCCAGTAAATGCACTGAATCAACAAAACCCAAACAGGTATTGGAAAAATAACCAGCAGTTTATAGAAATTAAAACCCAAATTTAACCTTGTAAACAAGAAGAATGAAATAAAATTACAATGTGATTAAGTAACAGCAAAATAAATTAACGTTAGAATGATGAATTCTACAAGAATTTTTATGATGTGGGATTGGTTTGTGATGTATTATTAAATAAAGAAAGAGAGTTACAAAGAAATGTGACAATATGAGTGTATTTTTGTGAAAAATAGATGAATATATCCAGGCAGGGACCGGTTCGGAAATGAACATACCCAGAGCATGCACAGTAGCCATCTACTTGCAGTGAGATAACGGATGCTTTTTAATTTCTCAAGGAAATTTTGCTTATCTTTATTCTCTCAAACATGCATGGCTATAGTAATGAAAAACAATGAATGTTATTCTTAATTAAAAATACTAAAACCTGCTACTTTGTGATGTGTTTAAACAGCATGAAGCTGTAATCCATTCAGCGGAGTGCTCCTTTCTCCACCCCTGTGGGGCCAAGGTGTGTTCAGTAACCTGGAACCCTGCCCACTGGGGCCTCAGTCCCATTCCTGAACCGTGGACCAGCCTCAGAGCCCCCCTAGCTTGCCTGCCTCTGTTTCTGCGGGGCCTGACTTGACCTCACCCTGGGTCTAAGGGGGTGGGTACCCCTGCTCTTGTACCCTTGCTCAGGGCAAAGTTCAGCCCCATCTTGGAGGCGACACTCCACGGAATCCCCTTGTTTGGGGTGCTATAGTAAACTTCATGTCACTGGATATCCCTGAGCATTTGTCACAACTCTGCTGGTGACAGAGAGGGGACACACATGAGATAGAGATGAAAGAAAACCTGGAGACATAGTCACCTCCGTGACTGGATGTGCCTGGAGGGTCCTGGGTTCCCTTGGGCACAAGGCACAAAAGGGCAGTGATGTCCAGCAGTCTGGCTCTCAGGCCACCTCCAGAAGGAGCTCAGTGACCCAGAGATGGGGTGGGCTGGTGCACGTTCCCATTAGGTTCATTTTTACTTATGAGAAAAAGAAAGTGAAGAGGGAGAGTGGGTGTGGGAGGGGCGCACTTGGTTGCTGGGAGGGTGTTTTAACCTGACACATGTGGGGTCCCCATAGCAGCTTACTTCCTTACACAGTGGCAATTGTCACCTCCAAAGGAGTTCTGTGATGTAGCAACAATTGGCCGACAGACTGACATTGTGATCTACAGAACAGTTCCGTCACTTTGAACCAACTATAATTTTATGAAGCTAAATCTTCACAAGCAATTTTCTTCAAGTTTGAAAAAAATCAGATCCATTTCATGGGTCTTGTTTGATGCCATTTGTCTCTTGCCCTCTTTGAAGGTGCTGTCAAAATTCTGCCTTCTAACAACCTCAGGATTCATTTCATCCTGCCAGGAGGGTGGGGTGGGGAGCTTCCTCAAACCCTGCCCCTGGCTGCACGCTGCCACAGCGCACATGTTCCAAGAGTCCTCATTAGCTGGGAAAGATGGGGCCGTGTTTGTTTTTCACATTCCAGGCTGCCCTGAGCTTTTTCAGAGAGAGAGAGAGAGAGCCTGGCGTGTTTGTATTGCTGCAGCATCACCCTGGGCCATTCAATAAAACAAACAAGCAGCTCCTGTCCAAAGAGTCAAGGCCCTTTAGAAGTGGCCGGAGGAGGGCCTGTGTGGGGCAACCAGGCCTGCAGTCAGGTATTCCTGCCTCCTGGGCACTAAAGGTTCTCAGGAATTATGTTGATGGCCCAATTGCTTCTTCCCAACTGGGAATTGATTTGAGGATGTGCCAAAGAAGGTCCGACTGGGAAATAAAGCCCTGACTCATCTGTTAGCTTCCCAGCTGCGCCTGCTCTTACAGATGGTATGGCAGTGAGTTATGAGAACCTCAGAACAAGTCACTTTTCTTTCTCTGTTAATCTATAAAACAGGGAAATTTGTTCTGCAGATCCCACATACTAATTTATAGCACTCCTTGCTTAACATTTACACATTCACTGATCAATATCTCTGTTTTTCTTTGGGGTCATGTTCTATTCCATTATCACTGGGGAACATTTCAGGGACATTGTTTTGAAGACGCTTCCTGACATATTTATAACCATGGCATCATCTGGCCCCTGAAGGCCTTGCCTGTGTGTATCAATGAGGGCACTGTGGGTATCTGCAGAGATTAGGGGATGAGAGGGCCACAGGGAAGGGCAGGGAGGGTGGGACCTGGGCAGAGGCCTACAGGCCCGGCCAAGCCACTCCCTAGTCTATTTGGTAATCCACGTAAACACTAGAAGTTACTGAAGTGAGTATGGAAACCAAACTTGTTATAACAACCATACCTGTTATGACCGTAGATGCAAACAGACTATGCTAAAAATTGGTGACCAACATACAACAAAGTCCCCAGATAACTGACATGCATTACACAGACATTATTTTAGGAACATAGGAATGACTCACTACCAACATATCTTTTTACACAATTCACAACATCGCCCTGTTTAAGGAGACAAATTATGATCATTTCACACCTTCTCTGAAGACATTTGATAAAATGTGCAGGTACTCCTCATAAAATATTTAAGCAAATCAGGATTAGGAGAAAATCATTTAAATTTGAATGATGATTTTTACTGAAACTGGGAAAGGTTGCTATCACTACTATCATTAACAGTGGAAATCACTACTATCATTAATATTTCTGATTGTGCTAGGAAATCTAATAAGATAAGAAAAAGAAATAGCCTTTAGAATACGTGGAAAGAGGGGGTAAAATATTCTTCCACACAACCCAGTGTTCCAGTGTGAGGAAATAAAGCCTCAAACCTCTGACTGTAAATACCTGTGGGGGTTTTGGCAGCGGGAGAAACTCCCAGCCTCACAGGAAAGTTTGTTGGAGAGACCCACAGGGTCCTGGAATGTACACAAACCCACCCACCTGGGAATCAGCACCACAAGGGCCCAATTTGCTTGTGGGTAGCAGAGGAAGTAGCTGAAAGTCAGCAGAGAGCTGAACAAGCGGCATTTTTTCCTCTAAGACCCTTCCCTCACATACAGCTTCACGATGCAGCAAGTGGATTGCCCTGCCCTGGCAAATACCTAAGGCTCCTCCCCTTACTATGGAAAAGATGTGCTGAGGCACAAAAAAAAATAAAAAGGCCCAAATGAAAGAACAGCTCAAAGCTCCAGAAAAAATAAAACTAAGCGACGAAGAGATAGCCAACCTATCAGATGCACAGTTCAAAACACTGGTAAACAGGATGCTCACAGATTTGGTTGAGTATGGTCACAAAATAGAGGAAAGAGTGAAGGCTATGAAAAGTGAATTAAAGGAAAATGCACAGGGAACCAACAGTGATGGGAAGGAAACCGGGACTCATATTAACAGTTTGGTCCAGAAGGAAGAGATAAACCTTCAACCAGAACAGAATGAAGAAACAATAATTTAAAAAAATGAGAACAGGCTAGGAACCTCCAGGACAACTTTAAACATTCCCACATCTGAATCATACGGCTGACAGAAGAAGAAGAGGAAAAGCAAGAAATGGAAAACTTATCTGAAAAAATAATGAAAGAGAACTTCTCCTATCTGGCAAAGGAAATAGACTTCCAGGAAGTCCAGGAAGCTCAGAGAACCCCAAAGAAGTTGGGCCAAGGCACATCATAATTACATTACTCAAGATTAAAGAGAAGGAGAGAATCTTAGAAGCAGCAAGAGAAAAGGAGACAGTTACCTACAAAGGACTTCCCATAAGACTCTCAGCTGATTTCTCAAAAGACACCTTTCAGGCAGGAAGGGGCTGGAAAGAAGTATTCGAAGTCATGAAGGCAAGGACCTATATCCAAGAATACTTTATCCAGCAAAGCTATCATTTAGAATGGAAGGGCAGATAAAGTGCTCCCCAGATAAGGTCAAGTTAAAGGGGTTCATCATCACCAAGCCCTTATTACATGAAATATTAAAGGGACTTATCTAAGGAAAAGAAGAAGATAAAACATTATGAGTAGTAAAGTGACAACAAACTCACAGCTATAAACAACTGAACCTAATAAAAGAAAAACAAACTAAACAAAGAACTAGAAGAGGAACAGAATCACAGAAATGGAGATCACATGGAGGGTTATCAGTGGGAAGGGGGAGGAGGGAAATTGGGGGGAAAGGTACAGGGAATAAGAAGCATAAATAGTAGGTACAAAATAGATGGGGTAGGTTAAGAATAGTATAGGAAATGTAGAAGCCAAAGAACTTACATGTTCTTGAATTCATGCCCATGGACATGAATTAAGGGGGCATAATGTGGGGGAGGGTGGGAGAGGGTATGCAGGGTGGAGGATAATAAAGGGGGGAAAATGGGACAACTGTAATAGCATAATCAATAAAATACATTAAAAAAATAAAGAACTACTTTTGAGACATAACAAAAAAAAGAAATAGACAACAGATCAGCAAATCCATATGGCCTATCAGCCCATGATAAGATGCCCAACCTCTCTCACAGTCAGAGAAAAATCAAATCAAAGCCCTAGAGCTCACATGTACCTATCTAATTAGAAAATAAAAATAGCCAGGTGGGATGTGGGGAAACTGTATTCTCACAAATTTTTGGCTTCATTCCTTTCTGGAATGCAGCATCTCTAGCTCAAAAATGATTAAGAATCCAAGATGCTGACAGCAGAGAGCTCCTCAGTCTGGGGCCGCATGGGGGAAGCACGGGTCAGACACCCCGGAAGCCTGTCCCGGGAAGGGGATGAGCTTGCACTTGACTACAGTGATGCTTCCAAGGGTACGTATGTAAGTCAGACTTACCAACACAGGAACTTGAACTCTGTACCATTTACTCTTTATCAATAAAGCCGATTAGAAAGGAGTAACAAAAATCATGCCTTTGAAAAGGGACCTCCAGCTCCATAGGAGATGGTGCTTTCTACTAATAGCATGGATTCACGCGTCTTTTGCTAATCAGTCTCTCATCGATAAATTGGGACCCTGCTTTAGTCCAAAAGAAGATGATGTGAGAGGACACTCCAGTGAAAAACATAGCCTTTGAGTCGGAGGTCTGTGTTTGAGTCCTGCCATACCAACTTCTCACTCGGTGACCTTGAACAGGTCCAGGACCCTCATCTCCAAAGTCAGCTTCACTGGGCGTCTGGGGAGGATGAAATGGGATGGCCACCCATCAAACACTCAGCACAGCTCCTGGCTGCTGTGCTTAGTGAGTGATCCGCATGAACGCATGAGCGCACCTTTCTAAGATGCCATGGCATTTGGGATGCACTCCTCCACCCTCGCTGTGAGAGCTGCTCTTCAGGGTGGAGCATCAGACTCTGGCTGCCCCAGCTGTGCTCTCTAGAAAGTTGTATGAACTTCTAGGGCCTCAGTTTCCCCATGTATAGGACAACTATAATAATAGCATGTATTTGATGTGCACTTTGTGAGAATAAAATAAAATTATACATGTAAAACCCTTAGAGACTGAACACATGAAATGCTTGGGATTAGATTAACGATTTCTGTTGCCTGTGAGGGAGCCCTGGTCTGCTCTGCAGAGCATAGTCTGGTATTGGGTGCAATTTCCCAGATAAACAACTAGTGATCCAGGGAATTGGCTAGTGGGTCTCCATTTTCTTGGTTTCTTTCACTATCTAAAAAAAAAATTAAATTTACAGAAGAGATCAGACCAAGGTGACTAAATAATACAATGCTCTATTTATCTGAATTCTAACAGCAACAACGGAGGGCTTGGGAATAAATGGGGAGCTGGTGCATGTTTGATGGTTAGCCAATAGCAACATGTCTGTGGAGACGGGCCTGACCCTAAAATCACCTGACAGCCAAGCAGTCACTCTACAGGATTTACTGAAGTAGAGACAGCCAGGAATTTTTTGCTTTTTCACTTTTTAATGCTTTGGCAGTTTCTGTGATTGGACGAAAGTTCTTTTAAAAACTCCTTTGAACGTCTCTTTAATAGATTTGACATCGCAAACACCTAACAATTTTTTTAACACTTTCATATTTAAAAATAATATGGCCTCTAAACATTTATATTCAAAGTTTATTTTTCCTCAGATGGGTAAATATCACATAGTAATATTTCATGCATAAATCTCACTCCGTTGAATACAAATATTCAGGAAGTTTCTTCTTTCTCTTTTGTGCTTTCCCTGCTCATGCTAGTTTAAGGGACCAGTATTTCCAGAAAGACCGGAGGGCTGCTGGCGGTTAGAACACAGACCTCTTACTCCTGCTTTCTTGCCGTCAGGGTGAGGGCATCAAACTGAGCAAGCGGCCTGGCCTTTCACAGTACTAGCGTAGGTCCCACTCCAGGCTTTTCCCTGACGAATTCACCAACTGTCCTTTGTTAGTGACATGGGCAGATGTCGCTGGTGTAGGGATTTACCCAGAATGCATTTGCTTCTTAGGTTCCTTGCAGAACAACATCGAGGTGACTTTAGTTGACTTTAGTTTCCTGGTGCCCTTCATCCACAGAACAGCCGGTGGACTGACTCTGCGTCCCAGAACCATGCGATCAACCCTTCGGTCTCAGGGATGTGCATTACAAGACGCTGGCCTGGGCGCCACGCTGCTCAGGCTGTGTGGCTGAGTTCTGCGCTTGGTTTTCTACCCCGAATTCTCCCCATCACTGTTTTCCCACCTGCTGATCACTGGCTTGGTCTCAAGGGAGCCTCTCACCCCTTTATCAGATGTGATGAGAACATTTCCCTGAGCTGTCTGTCTGTCCTGGCTGGGCACAACAAACTCTTTTCAGTGAATGCCTGGTAATGTTTTGAATAAAAGATACTCTACGAAAATAGACGGCAGCATTCTCCGAGAAGGCTGTTAGGTACGTGCACTCTCCTTCTACCCCTAGGAATTTGCCTTCCGGTGTTTTCTTCATATACAATGTGCAAACTGTGGATTTCTAAAATTATGTATTTATTCATTCTTTTTTCACTCATTCTCTAAACAATTGTTAGGTTTTCACTGAGCTCTTGCTGTAACCAGCACCGTTCTAGGAGATGGGAAGTGCGAGGCAGGGTGCTGTTCCTCAGTGCGCAGTTTGAGATCACCCAGGGCGCAGGTGTGGCACAGCTGGATAACACGCTAGGCAGTGTGGCTGCGAGCTAGCAACTCTGGAAATGGGGCCGCATGTGGCAAATGCAGTGTTTGGCCCATTATCTGAGAATATTGATGGTAGAGAGAAGGATGTTAACAGCAGTGTCACTGAACATCACTGTGTGCCAACTACTTTTATATGCCTGACCTTGATGGGGGGCCCAGGGCTACTTTGTGAAGTAGGCTGTTGTTTCTGCTCTGTGGATGACACCTGTCTTTGCCAAGAAGGGTGGGACTGAGCAGAATCTGGAAGGACTAGACTCGGAAGAGCTGGTCAGGAGGCAGAAGGCACGTTCTGGGGGAGGCAGTCGATGGCATCAGCGAGCACTGGGCATGAGATTCAGGGGACATGACTGAATAGTGGTGCCCTTCCCATGGATTTCCTTGCCCTGGACTCCTCCTGTCTGCCTTAGACAGGGGCCAGTCTGCCACGACCCCATTGGACTTGGTCCTCTGGAATCTTTCTCCATGCTCTTGTGAAGGTCTCACCATGGTCCTCCTCTTCCTTCTGCCCAAGGTGCAACACACGTAACCCCTTTCTCACCCACCTTGGGAAGTGGTCATGACAAGACCTATGCAGGGATCGGTCAGCACAGACCTTGTCACTAAGACTCAGCAGATGGAGAGCCCACCATATGGGGATCAGAAGGGGTCCAAGTTATTCTTCTTCCATCAAGAGAATCTGAAAAATGAAACACTAACAAAGAATGACGGCTTTTACTGGGTGTAGGGCTGTGATATAAGAATATGTTGTTTACTTTTCCTGCAAAAACCAAAGTCAGTGCCAACTAAGAAGGAAGACAACATGTATTTATTTATTTTTGGTTTCTAGATGATCTTAAAACTGGTTTTCTTAAAGTCCAGAGGGTAGTTAGCATTGTAGGTATTATATTTTACTTAATATATAAGTATAGAATAGATATACAAGGTCTGTCCAGAAGGTCTCCAGCCATGGACTATGAAAAAGAGACATTTACTGATGAAGATACAAGATACAAGAAATGTTGTGCATAGGACGATGACACCTCAGTTCCCTTCCAAGTAGGCACCTTGGGACCTCACACAGTTCTCTCAGTCACCATCAGCTGCCCCGTCCTATCTGCATGAATCTCATCAACAGTCTGAAATCTCTTCCCTTTCAAAGGTGGTGTTAGTTTAGGAAAAGCCAGAAGTCACAGGGCACCAAATCTGGGCTGTAGTGGGGCCGAGACACCTAGGTGATTTGATGTTTTGTCAAAAAACTCTGCACAAGACGTGATGCACGAGCAACATGTTGTCGTGATGAAGCTGCCAACCAATCACCAGTTGCCCACAGCTGCAGCCTTCTGAATCATCCGAATAGTTTCCGTGGAGGAATGTTCAAGTTTAATGCAAAATTTGATGCAGAATTTGTTGCTCTACTTGTTGCTCAGTCATTTTGAATGCAATGGCCACACAGTACACATGCACACTCAACAGCGTCTACCACCCCCACTGACTGGTACAGTGAAGTCGTCATTGTTCATGCATGCACATTCCAGTCCACGCTCCTTAGCTGGCAGGTCACATTGATATATGTCACACAAACCATTCTCGTTATATTAACAATGGTTGGACTTTTTCTGGATACACTATTATATACACATGTACATATTTATATGTGTGAATATGCATGTATTTATATATGTACATATAAATATATTCAGTGTATATATTTATAATATATATTTGTATATATTCATAATATCTGTGTTTATACATTTGTGTATATGTGAATTTGAGTGGAATAAGCCCTATTTGCTGTTCACAGCTCTCAGCTTTAGGTGGGCTTCTGAGATGGTACCTTTCCCTCCCACTCTGTAAACTAAGGAAGGTGTTTTCCATAGAATCTTCTGCAGGAGTTACTGAGGGGAAGGTAACATATGAACAGGGCCTACTCTGTTAATGCATTTCTGCACCTCTGTCGTTGAACTGACCGAGAGGGGTGGAAGCAGACCTTTTCAACAACATACAAGGTGAGTTTTGTTCTGTAGTTAAAATAACAATGGCCCATCATTTTCCCTGTTAAATTTTTCAAGTGAAATTTAAATTAGCAAAGACAAAAAAGGAAATAGCACACAGAGGGCTTCAAAAACTTTTTGAGAGATGTTTAAGGAAAAATTAATGAAAAGAGTCACTTTTTCTTGCAGCAAGTATGTTATTGATGCAGCAAACTTTTTTTTAGGAAGCTGTAAGCATTGGATGGACTCGTTTTCCTCAGTTTTTGTCCCACTAAGTCCTGTGTCACACCTGATGCATATATTTTGTTCTGGGTCTATAAACCCACTTTCTTTTTCATTGAAATTCTTCCCCAGTGGAATTTTTTCCTTTTTTGGAGAATAATTTTATACTGCTGGTGGTGTTGGCAATAATATATTAAAAATTAAATTTATGTCAATATCCTACTATTATATTGACATCAAATCATTAAGAAATTTCCATGATGTAAATTAATTATCAGAATTGTATTGGCATGAATCCATAATTGCATTACTCACGCGAATAATTAAAAATATGCCTCTGAAAACAAATTACAATAATGGAATAAAATGTCATTATTGTGGCTTCTTGACAATCCACTTAAGTGCTCAGGACTTCCAGAATTGCCATAGAAAGGGGGCACAGAATGAGGGCCTGTGATTGATGTTATTAGTGCAAAGATGGAGGCTCTGAGGCAGAACAGCAATGGACAGGATCGCAGTGAGCACCAGGCAGTCCATTTAGGGCACATTTTTATTGTACAATTGCCTCCACAATTATTGTTGCAAAGGAGGTAGGTTATTTTATTGTTGCTAATTTGAAGTCTCTAAGGACCTCTCACATAAAAAGGTTGCAGTTATTAAACACTAGTATTATCCTAGAACACAGCAGAAAAAAAGTAATTAACCTGTGTTCTCACAGGTTATCTCTTGCCACCCTACAAAAATGTAATTACTGCCCGTCCAGGAGCACAGAATTTGGTTCTGGCATTCACGGATGTCCGCAAACTTCCCAGAAAGAGGAAATCATGATGCTGATGGGATTGAGTGTCCTCGGGGAACAGATGTCTAACCCTATTGCCTTCCCGAGGCTAACAACATGGACAGCAGCGCCCGTGGTTCGATAGCAGCTCCCATTGATGAGCGGTACTTAAAACAGTGAGGACATCAGCTGAGGGGCCAAGTAAGCAATGAAATCAGAACCACACTGAGTCTGTGGGCACCTCCCCCTCCCAGCCAAATTCTCCCAGAGAGCCTTGCAGCTCTAATTCCTCCCATAGGAATTAGAATCTCATCCAAATTGGAGGGAAACAAGTGAAATTCACACACATGCATTGCAATGAGATCATATCAAAATGGAAACTCTCCCCACTGAAAACACCACAATAGTGTTATAGCAGAGTAAGTGGAAATGGTGCAAGGAGAGGGAGAAGTTAGGTCAGTCCCCTATCAAGTGGATTTTCTAGAAAAGGAGAAGCTCATTCTTGATGGGGTTTGCTTAATTAGACATCAAAGTCCTCACCACTGCTCTGAAGCCCAGGCCCTGTGTTGTTAATTCAAAAACAGACTGATCAAACATGTACCCTGAACTTTACACTGTGTTATTAAAAACACATCTTGTAGCATCTCCTGATAATATGCCATGTGCAGTAAGACTGTGTTCTTGCAAAGCCATCACTTGTACATAATTCACATAAAGTAATGTAATTTAAAACCAGCAGGATTTACACTTCCGGCCAAGAAGGAGGCATAGGTAGACACACTGTGCCTCCTCACACAACCAAAAGAAGGACAACAACCAATTTAAAAACAACAAAAAACCAGAACTGCCAGAAAAGCGAACTGTATGGAAGTTCGACAATCAAGAAGTTAAAGAAGAAACACTCACCCAGACCAGGAGGAGGGGTGGAGATGGGCAGCCAGGTGCAGAGGACTTGTGGCAAGGCAGTGGCTGGTGGAGCAGGTGGTTCCACGATCACATGCAGGTAAACTGGAGGGAACAACTGGGGAGCAACATAGACCCACACCCCAGGGTTCCAGCACAGGGAAATAAAGCCTCAAACCTCTGACTGAAAAAACCTGTGGGGGTTGCAGCAGTGGGAGAAACTCCCAGCCTTGCAGGAGAGTTTGTTGGAGAGACCCACAGGGTCCTGGAATGTACACAAACCCACCCACCTGGGAATCAGCACTACAAGGGCCTAATTTGCTTGTGGGTAGTGGGGGAAGTGACTAAAAGCCAGCAGAGAGTAGAGCAAGTAGCATTATTCCTTCTCAGACCCCTCCCCCACATAGTGTCACACAATGCAGCAAATGGATTGCCCTGCCCTGGCAAATACCTAAGGCTCCTCCCCTTACTATGGAACAGGTGTGCTGAGGCACAAAAAAAATAAAAAGGCCCAAATGAAAGAACAGATCAAAGCTCCAGAAAAACTAAAACTAAGCAATGAAGAGAGAGCCAACCTATCAGATGCACAGTTCAAAACACTGGTAATCAGGATGCTCACAGAATTGGTTGAGTATGGTCACAAAATAGAGGAAAGAGTGAAGGCTATGAAAAGTGAATTAAAGGAAAACGCACAGGGAACCAAAAGTGATGGGAAGGAAACCAGGACTCATATTAACAGTTTGGTCCAGAAGGAAGAGATAAACATTCAACCAGAACAGAATGAAGAAACAAGAATTTAAAAAAATGGGGAGAGGCTTAGGAACCTCCAGGACAACTTTAATCATTTCCACATCCGAATCATACGGCTGACAGAAGAAGAAGAGGAAAAGCAAGAAATGGAAAACTTATCTGAAAAAATAATGAAAGAGAACTTCCCCTATCTGGCGAAGGAAATAGACTTCCAGGAAGTCCAGGAAGCTCAGAGAACCCCAAAGAAGTTGGGCCAAGGCACATCATAATTACATTACTCAAGATTAAAGAGAAGGAGAGAACTTAGAAGCAGCAAGAGAAAAGGAGACAGTAACCTACAAAGGAGTTCCCATAAGACTCTCAGCTGATTTCTCAAAAAAAACCTTTTAGGCAGGAAGGGGCTGGAAAGAAGTATTTGAAGTCATGAAAGGCAAGAACTTACATCCAAGATTACTCTATCCAGCAAAGCTTTCATTTAGAATGGAAGGGCAGATAAAGTGCTCCCCAGATAAGGTCAAGTTAAAGGAGTTCATCATCACCAAGCCCTTATTGTATGAAATGTTAAAGGGACTTATCTAAGGAAAAGAAGAAGATAAAACATTATGAGTGGTAAAATGACAACAAACTCACAACTATAAACAGCTGAACCTAATAAAAGAAAAACAAACTAAACAAAGAACTAGAAGAGGAACAGAATCACAGAAATGGAGATCACATGGAGGGTTATCAGTGGGGAGGGAGAGGAGGGAGATTGGAGGAAAAGATACAGGGAATAAGAAGCAAAAATAGTAGGTACAAAATAGACAGGGGGAGGT
>VMDR010028127.1:0-13284 GCA_007922815.1 Macrotus californicus
GACACATGGACATAACCAAGGGGGAGGGTGGGAGTAGGGGAGGGGGTGGGATTGGCTGGGGTGGGGGGTGAATGGTGGGGGAAAAATGCAAACTGTAAATGAACAATAATAAAGTAATTTTAAAAATATTACTTACATTTTATACTTTAAAATCAACTTTTTCATAATTTCAAAAATTTTCATACCTCTTACAGTATATTTCTAAATGATGAGATAAGAAAGTAGGTTTCATATTACTATTCCCAAACATTTTCTACAGTGACTATATTTCAGAATTAGATAGTCTTTATTCACAATAAATACAAAGCCGGATTACGTACAGCCCTCCACTCCTTCCTCATGACTCTCTGTGTCTGTTGTAGGAGCCCAAGGCTCTGGAGGGTGTTGTAGATATGTCCCCTACCACACTTCTCTTTATGGGCTTGGCTTGGTCACAAGATACTGTAGCAGCTTCTTGTGGGCTATCTGAGAAAGACTACAGCTGGTTCCTGTGATACCTCTTTTCTCTTGGGTCATAATAAATTTAATAAGTAATGAGTTTCCTGGTCCCTGTCTATACTTATCAAGATGAAAATAGGTTCTATTAATCTTGAACTGCAGTCTTCTGAGTTAATCGTCACAACTGGTACTGAACAGATGACATAATTAGTAGATGATGCTTAAAATTGTCAGATGGTTTCAGTACATCATTTCCTGTCTTTCCTTTTCTGCCTGTTCTCTGTCCTGGCAGGTTGACCTGTGAGCTCATCAATCTGTTTCCTGCCCTCTGGCTTCTGAGTGGGTTCAGCCAATGGAAAGCCCCAGCAGGAGATCAGAAGGGAAGGGAAAGTGAGGTCAGATTATTTCCGCCCTCCCAGCTTTCTTCCTGCAAGGTCACCTTCAACTGGCAGTTTTCTTCATTTTGAAGATCAGTTACTTCTCAAGTCAGCCTAATCTTTATAATAATGCTATTTCCTTTTGAACTCCAGTAACCTTTCTTTCCCCTTGTACTTTCAGGCCAAGGGGTGGTAACAGTTCCACTATGACTATTCTTGTGGCTCCCCTATGTGTCCCACCTCTTTGTAAAAAGGTCCTCGGTGAGTGGAGTGCCCCATCTATTTCCCATTTGGATTCTCTCTGACACAGTGCTTTACATGGAGTAACTGATTTAATCCCTTCAACTATACTGTGAAGTAAGTACAAATAGCATCCTCATTCTAAGGAAAAGGAAGGAAAGCACAGAAGCACGACGTGCTGGGCAAAGATCACAGGGCTAACACGTGACAGAGCCAGGACTCGCCTGCTGTTCCCAAGTGTGCTGATGTGCGTGATGCAGTGTTTCACCATCGCTTTCGGAACACCCACAGAACAAATGTATCACAGTTAATTACGTCAACAGACAGGGTTGGTCAAACTATCACCAGTGGCACTCCCTACGTGGCATTTTCACCTTGATACTTCAAAAGATAGTAATCTTTTTATTTTACCTAGGAAAGATTGGAAGAATGATATTCTTCTGTGTTAAGGAATAAGAAACTCAAAATTTACTTATTATCCTTTGCTCTGTTGAAAAAACTTTTTTGCCAACCATTAAGTATTTGCTTTAAATTATGAACTCTTTCAAGGCTTGAATTTAGCTTCTTTCTGTTCTTAAGAGCCTGACATTAGCAGTCGGTACTCATTTCTCACAATGACCTGGTTTTTACATCACTTTGGTCCTGGCAGTTTGTCCCCAGAACTGATGTAGTCATCATTTTGTTGTCTTCTGTGCGCTGGGAGACGTCTTCTGCCCTGCCCCCTGCATTCAGCACTCATTCTTCATTGTTCATTGTTCTCCATATTCTTCTGGGGTGTGACCTGTCACATTTTCCATCCTCTTGGCCTTGTGTTGTGTGCCACTATTGATTGCAGCTGCAGTGTGTTGATTCTGGACTGTAGGTGCCCTTGGTTGCTATAATATGCTGCTTCTGGATGACTTATTTGGCAGTTACATTTTTTTCCAACATAGCACCTTCCCAATGTGTAACTTCATTTATTCATGCTAAAATACTGAAAATAAAGAAACAGCCCTCTTATAGTTCCCGTGGGATCCTTGGATCATTAAAACTTCATGGCATGATAGTCTGTAATTATTCTGGTCTCAGGTATACACAAATTTTAAAAATGCACTTGCTTTTTAGGAACTCAAAGAAGAAAAAAACATACATTTATGATTCAGGTGTTCTTGTTGTTAAAAATAGTACATTGGAATGTGTGTCTGTTTATACTTTGGGTTTTGGGTGGTTATTCTGTAGTGAAGGTCTTATTCTCGACAAATTTGCTTCCCAGTCATTTTTTCTAACGTGGGCGGTCAGGTCATGGGAGAAGGCCAGAGTTTCTTGGCAGTCCCTTCTTCTTGTTGCCCGGAACCCCGCACAACATTACTGTGGGCTCACACTGCCAAACGAGGGAATTTGACCAGAAATTCAAATCTCTGAGCACAAGCAATCATTTATATTTTCTCAAACTACTTACCTTAGTGTTTTATTCTAGATTTACTCTGAAGTAAATTGTAGCTTTAAGGTTCTAAGAAAGCTGCCTACTAAAATGTTTTAGTTTTACCATGTGACTGATGTAAATAGCATCTTTTTGATCAAATGTTTTTGCATGAAGAGAGTATATTTTAAGTGCATTTTCCAAGATCTGCTCAAATAACTAGGAAAATTCTGATTGCACCCACTTTTTAGGACAGATTTCCAAAAAATAAGAAAGGTCAATGTGGTGGTATTTTTTTTACTAAAAACTGCCACTTTGTGTGCATTTGAGATCTAGACAGATTAAGCCAAATACGATTTACTCCATTGTCCTGGCAAAAAATTAAGAAGATGACGTGTGGAGTTATTTTGTTTATGTTCATCAAAAGGCTCTTTCATCTGCCATCCAAATAAGGGATATTTAAGTATAGCAATGTTCTAAAAATCTAACCCTCATTAAAAAAAAGAAAATCTCAAAAAATTGTCATTGATCAACTAAAACAAAAATAAACTTATGTAGCAGGTTTTTGCATTATATTCTTAGTTTGAATATCTGTGAGTTTAATTTGCAACAAAGGAAGAATAAGCACAGAGATTGTCCAAACTGAGGAGAGTAGAAGTAAAAGTTTTTCTAGGGGTTTGAAATGTTGAAAGAACTCCAGCCATTCAACCACTGCAGCTACCATCAGTTTTATCCGCCCACAACTGCGGCGGTCCGCTTGAGGTTGGATCCAGCGCGAGAAATACCCTGTATCTTTCCGCTTCTTCCCCTGCCTTATCATACACTCAGCAAAACCCCTGGTCTTGTTAAACCTAATCACCCTCCTACGCCGCACTTACGCACAGTGCGCTGAATACTGCTGGAGAAGAACACTAATTGCGTCGATTGGTCTCACCATAAACTCGTGCCCACGTACCTCAGATAGGCACTCATTACATCTTCACACTCCTGATACACTTTCCTGGTATGTTTGCTTTCTCGCTCTCAGAGGTGACTGTTTCCCAACTTAATTCTCAAATGAACTGTGTTCCTTTCCTTTCCTCTCACTCTCAGCTGTTCCATATTTCACTGAGTAAATAGACCCAATCAGACAAGCACTGCTTCACGCTCCCACCACCAAATCTGCCAGCCTGCATCTGTTCCTAACTCTGTGGCTGGCGTCTTGTTACGATACTCAGAGCTACCCTGTCCCTGCCACAGGCCAGTCTTCCACTTGTTTACTGAGGCCTTCTTCTCTTGCCTTCTCTAGTATATTGCACTTGCAATTTTCTTCTTTCTGCAGCATCATTGATTTTTAGAATCTATGGGGTCTGTCTCATCAGTAATTTTAGTATCCTCTATCTTAAAACAAAACTGATGCCCATGATTTACTCTTCCAGTTATTTCCCATTTCTGTGCTCCCTTTTCCCAGGAAAACGACCCAAAAATAAGTGTCTGTCCTCTTCTCTGCACTTTTCATGTTCTACTCATTCCTTGACCCTCTCCAACTGGACTTCACTTTTCTCTACCCTCCTGAGACTGCTCTTGTTAAGGTCATTAGTGACCTCCATTTTGTCAAAAACTATGGCCACATACCCATACTTGTGTTACTTGATGTTTGAGCATTTGGCAGGACTAACTTTATCTTCTTCTTGAAACACTGTTTTAGTACTGATTGTCATAACATCACACTGTGGTGCCTAGGGAGGTGTCCTGCCTAGGTCTCCCTTCATGTGATTTGGCTACAGAGTGAGAGCCTTCATCTACCATACTCTTAGATCCAACACAGTGGACACATAGCCCAGGCTTTCTCACAGTGTTCGTCGGCATTAACTGAGTGTGACGGAGGTACTAGAACTGGGACGTTCTTTCACTACATGAGATTCCTCTAATAGACACACTGGATCAGGAAGTCCCCATTGGCCAAGCCAAGTCTCTCTAGAACTGAGCTGTGGCCTGAAGCTCTTCCCATCCAATCCCTCCATCCCTCTTTTTTTTTTTCACAGATGTCAGACCTGCATAAGGTCTGAAACTGTCCTAATCTATACCTGCTCCCTCCTCTTTTATATATCTCTTGTATATCTAATCCCATT
Source organism: Macrotus californicus (assembly GCA_007922815.1). Classification (NCBI taxonomy): domain Eukaryota; kingdom Metazoa; phylum Chordata; class Mammalia; order Chiroptera; family Phyllostomidae; genus Macrotus; species Macrotus californicus. The sequence goes on from VMDR010028127.1 coordinate 4,566, forward strand.
TTGGTGTCATCTTCCCAGAGGATCCAAATGGACTCACACACTATCCTATTCCCTTACTCATTTGGCACTTCCTGTCTCCAATGCCTTCTCTTCTCCATAAACTCTTAACACTCATAGCTTCATCCTTGGACCAATTCTTCTTGATGTCTTTGGGTTGTCATTCAGTCCCATGGCTTTAAATACAATCTTTGTGTCATTGACTAGCAAATCTGTATCTCTAGCTCTAATTTCTCCCCAGAACTCCAGACTTCTATATCTAATCATGTTCTTGACATCTCCACCTGGTTATTTAATGGTCATCCAAAGGGTGACATATTTCAGGGAACTCTTGGTCCTCATCGAAATCTGGCCTCCTTCAGTTGCCCTTATCTCAGTAAATGGCTGCGTCATCCTTGATGGCTCTCTTCCTCATCTTCCATTAGCAGGTATTACAGGCTAAACTCTAAGGTATGTCACAAATTGATTCATTTTTCTTCTTCACTATTGCCACCCTAATCAGTGTTGTAGCAACCCTCTGATCCATTGCTCTCTTGCCCACTTATAGTCCATTTTCCACTCAGCAGCCAAAGTGAACTTTTAAAAATGTGAATCAGACCCAGTCATTCCCCTGTTTATAGTACTATACAATGTTTTTGTTGAACTTTGAATAAAACCCAGATTCCCTTATGTTGTCTATAAAACTGTTATCAGGGGTGTCCAACCTGGGGTCCACGGGCTGCATGAGACCCAGGACGGCTATGAATGCTGCCCAACACAAAATTGTAAATTTACTTAAAACATTATGAGATTTTTTTGCGATTACTTATCGCAACGTATTTAATGTGTGGCTCAAGACAACTCTTCGTCTTCCATTGCGGCCCAGAGATGCCACAAGGCCGGACACTCGTGCACACGATTGGCCTCTCCTGGACCCTCAGATCTACTTTTTCCTTCCTCTTGCCCCAACCACAGTATCCTTCTTACTCTTCCTAGGACAAGCAAAGGTTGTTCTTGCCTTTGGGCCTAATTGTCTGGGTGTTGTTCCTCCTTGTCACTCAGATCTTAGCTTAAATATTACCCCCTCAGGAAGGCCTTCTCTGACCTCTCAATCTAAATAATGTATCTAGTTACATTCTAGCTCATCACCCTATTTTCAGTTTCTTCATAGCACTTATATTTTCTGATCTTTTTCTTTTTCTTTTTTTACTTACTGTCCATTTCCCCGCACCTAGAATGTAAGCTCCGTGAGAACAGTGTCGTTTTAGTCTTGTTCATCGCTGCATTCCCAGCACTTCGATGAGTGCCTGGTATGTAGTAAGCACTCATAAATATCTGTGGAATGAGTGAATTGACAGAACTTCATTTTTTCACCTCCATGAATATATTTGGTTCTCTGAAAGAAAAAGTAGTGAATTTTTCTAACTCTATACTTCTGAACTTGTAGCTTTCATTATATTCATCAATCCCCCAAAACGTAATTTTCCTTGAATATACATAATGCCAATAGTGTTAAAACCTCATTATTGCGAGTTCCATAGGCTCTGCCATTGGCTTTGTTACAGTGGAATTTCTCACAAAACCAGAGATTGCATTTCCAGTCTACAAAAACTGGGGATAAAACAGCCGATTCTCCATTTCTCTCTGGAATTGTGAAGAGAAAAACTCTGACTCTGACATGGCAAGTGAGTGAGATCTAGGTGATCTGCCTGCCTTGTGCAGATGGAATGTTCACTTTGGGTTCTATGCTTGTTTCTTAATGAATGATCTGAGTATTGGAAGAAGTAGTTGAAGAGAGAAAAATGAAAAGACACTTACTGTTTGGTGACTAGAAAAGTTTCTAGAGTTAAACAGTGTTCTCTCCTACTTTTTGTAACATGAAAGGGTCATGGTCAGGTGCTGTTTTTGCACATGAGAATATCCTTGCACAAGGGCCAGAAAATTAAGTAAGACAAAACAGAACACAGTTCCTGTTATGAAGTATTTGGTGCTGACAGCTTGTTGTAAACAGAGCAGTGGAGGTTTTTTGTTTTTGTTTTTAATTGTATATTCTGAAATGTGGAAACAGCTTTGTTATATTAGAAGTTCTTTCTTCCATTGTAGTGGTAATTGTGTTCAAATCACACCATCAAATTTATGTTTTAATGGCTCAAGTGTTATGAGCCATATAAATGCTATGTTATATAAAAATGTCTTGAGTTTTTAAAGTCGTTTATTAAGAACTTTTGCTGGCTCTCTCAGCCAGAAGTATTTATGCCCTCTCCTCTGTACCCATAATACTCAACACATGGCCCTTATCATGTTGTAATTGTGTTTATTTGTCTGTCTGTATCCTGTACATACTAAGCACAAGGGCTACATTTCATTCATTTTTGCATTTCCTACCTGTACTCCGCATTAAACTCTCCACCTTACCTAATATAATGGTGCTTGGAAAAAGGGGGTTTAGGGAACGGTAGCATCTGTTTCTATAGCTACTTTATTACTTATGCCATCCACTACATCTTATTCTGCTCTTTTTAGCAAAGTTCTTTGCTTGATGGCCAGTTATTTCTAGTCTTTGTCAAGCTCTCAAAGTACAGTGGGATATTGCCTTCTCCCCAGCCTCTTATATTGCATTCTCCTATAGTTCTTAAATTGTCTTCTTGATTAGCCCATCCACATTGAGTATAATCTGGCCATTAAAAAGTCTCCTGACCCACCTCCTTTCTACAGTTTTATGTATATCTCACTGGATTTTGCATTGGTGTTGTCTTATTTACCTTTTCCCTCCAGTTATCTTACTGAGCTGTAGGAGTTGGAAGGCCGGTCTAAACCACTCAGTGCGTACTTTGTGAAAGAACCAGAATAAGTACAATGGGAGGCGCTGACAAATAGTAGGGAACAGATAGTTTGCTTGGAGAACTAGAACTCACCATATTTGCTTTATTTGAGATGCCAGAACTTGTAAGATATAATATTGAATTGTTAATAGCTTTCACGCAAGAAAAGAACCCATGCCATGTGATATCTATGCACTGATGCAAAACATCTTAAGTTCAGAAATAGGCATTCTGGATGATATTCCAGGAAGATGGAATGGCATATACAAAAGCCTAAGGGAATTTAAGAAACAGCCAAAGGATCTAGAAGCTTGTAGGACAGACGACTCTTCTGTTAGTTTTTCTCCCATCCTCCTGTTCTCTCAGCACCATTACCCTTCCCAGATACCCCTGCCATAAGGTAAACATCAGTGAAGATAATACCTCCCTAATGCTTCCCTTAAAATGATGTAAGGTAAATAAATTAATTGAGCTCTCTAAAGAGGGACGCTGAGATATCATAAATTTGTAAATGTAAATTCATACATAGTACACATAGCACTATTTTCTATACAAGTGGGCACTGTATGAACCAATTAAATGATGGCTCCCTTGCATCCTGATCTGTTTTTATAACAGTAGAACTATAATTGTATACACAGACTGATGTTTGGGCCAAGTCTGTCTTTACAAAGATGTTAATTGTAAATTTAGCTCACTATATTGTTTCGACATGTGCTTTGTTATTTATTTTTTCCTTCTAGAATACTGCTTTCATTTGTTTGTTGAATATCAACATGAATTCCTTCCCCCAACCCCCATCATGGTGAATGTCTGGGAGAAAATATCGCTGCCTGGCCAAGGGTGCTGGGGCCTTGTCTGATTTATTTCTTCTAAATTTATTCCATTGTAAAGACTCCAAAATGTTGTATTGAAAGACTCTAAAATGTTAGAAAAACTTAAATAGTTTTAGTTCTTAAAAAATTTAGCCCTTTGCTCATCTTTCAAATGGAACAGTGCTCTGACATGTCTGAGGTTTAGAAGAATTTGGCTCCAGTTGATGAGGGGGGTCTAATATAGGTCTTTGTTGCTGAGCGAAATTCAGTGGTTTTGGCTCATGAGAATTTGGGCAAAATTGTTGGTTCGTTTGACTTGGTTCCCTTTGGACTACACCCACTAAGGGTTCTTTGGGTTTAGCCTGGTGACCCCGCCCCACACAACTCAAAGTGGAGCACAGCGGGAACGTTGAGGGCTGTACCTCAAGCTGCGACTCATCCTACAGCTTAACCCAGTTTTGAAAGAAAAGGAGGGAGCCTCGATTTTAAATCTTTGAATGAAATACTTATTGAAACTAAACAATCCTGAAGTTAGTTGTGATCTTAGAGGTCATTTGACCAGACTCTCCACCTGATGCGTGACTCCAAGGATCAATTTCAGAATGTTTAAATTCTTTCAATAGCTAATCGACTTCCATGCAGGATTCCATATTTGTCCTTTGGTTCAAGCTTGTTGACTTTGTGGTCCAAGTGTGCTATACTGTATGACTCATTTTTCTTTTTGATCTATCAGGAACCAAGGGAGGTGTATAAAGATTTCCAGATGTGTATATTTCTACTTGTAATTCTGTCGATTTTTGCCTTGTGTATTTGGAGGTGATAGTATTTGATCAGAATTGCTTCATCTTTCTGAGAATCTTTTCTTTTCTGATATACAGTGACTGACTTTATCTGTAATAGTTCTCTATATCCTAAAGTTCATTGAAAAAAATGTATCTAAGCCCACAATGCAAGTAGAGAACATACCAAAGGGTCTGAGCCAGAACGCAGTGATCAAACGCCGACATAGCCCACGACAAAATGTGTGAGTGTGCACACTAAATGAGATGTGCTCTCCACCTTTTTACTTTCAAACTTTCCATGTTCTTATGGCTTAGTTGTATCTCTCTGTAATGACATATGAATTTCTTTCACCTTTTTATTCAAGTTGCAGTCAATTTGGTGGTCACTGATATTTGCAGTTATCACTGTCATATTTACGTTCTATTTATCCTGTTTTTTTCCTATGTCTTTTTCTCTCTCCCCTCCCCTTTTCCTACCTTCTATTTTGCTAACCAACTTTTAAAAATTGATATTGCTTATCTGGAAGTTTTACATTCTCTTTTCTTTTAGTGGTTATCATTAATAATGTATAAGCATACTTGAATTCATAGAGTCTAAAATTAATTAATATTTTTAATCTCCTGATTTATATGATTAATTTTAATCACATTTCTCCCATTTTATCTTATTTATTATTGTTAAGTGTTTTAATTATACCTTGTTTTTATATGATACAAATTAGTCATCGTTATTGTTATTTTATTTTTAAAAAATCAGTGAGTTCCTTGACTGATGTGGCTCAGTTGGTTGGATGTTGTCCCACAAAGCAAAAGGTTGCCAGTTTGATTCCCAGTCAGGGCACATACCTAGGTTGTAGGCGTGGGGTATGTGTGAGAGGCATCTGATCAATGTTTCTCTCTCACAACAATTTTTCTCTCCTTCTTTCTCCCTCTCTTCCCCATTCTCTCTAAAAAAATAAATAAATCAGTGAATGTGTGAATTTCCCATATTTTTTTCAGTTTCTTTGCTCAATGTCCTTTTTCACTTCTTGCTGGTTTTTTGTTTTTTGTTTTTTGTTTTTTTTTGCTGGTTTTAATTTTCTTCTTCCTGAAGTATATCCTTTGGTAGCTCTTTCAGAGAGCACTCATTAATTGCTAATTCTCAATATTTATTTCATTTGATTTATACATTTGTTGAATTTTGAATTCCTGATTCACAGTTATGTTTTCTCAATACTTTGAAGCTATCATCCTAACATCTTTTAATTCTTGCCTTTGAGAAATCTGCTGTAGTCTAATTGGTCTTTTTTTCCCCCAAATTTCCTGTACTGTTTTCAAGAGTTTTACTTTGTGTATATGTTCTCTGGTTTCAGAATGATCTGTTTCCTTGTGGATTTATTTGTATTTCTCCTTCTTAGGAGTCATTGTGCTTCCTAAGTCTGAGGACTCATGTCTGTCTTTAGTTCTGGAACATTCTCTGCTATTTTTTCATCGAAAAATTTTTCTCTTTCATTCCCTTTAATGCCTAGCTTTTTTTTTTTTTTAAATCTTCACCTAAGGATATGTGTAATGGTTTTAGAGAGATAGGAAGGGAGAGAGTGAGAGCTAGAGATAGAGAAACATCAATCAGTTGCCTCCCGTGTGTGCCCCGACCAGGGATCAAATCCACAACCTAGGTACACGTCCTGACCAGGAATTGAACCAGCAATCTTTTGGTGTATGAGATGATTCGCCAACCTACTGAGCCACCTGGCCAGGCTTTAATGCCTACTTTTATAAGTCATATTAAGCATACATTTTCCTTTTTATTCAGTGCTATTTTCTTAGGCTTTAAAAAAGTATATATTTTAATCTTTATACTGCTCTTTGTTGCATTTTGGGTAATTTTCTCAGATATTTCATCTCATTTACTAATCATTTCTTTCCTTATGTCTAACTTGTTTAGCTGTTACATTAACTTTTTAAAATTGCAATGATTATATTTTCATTTTCATAATTTTATTTGGTCATTTCTTTTCTATCTGTTCTTGCTTTTCATAGTGTCTTGCTATTATATTTATCACTTATTTTAAGTATTTAATCATTTTAAACACATATGGTGCATGATCTTTATATCAAAAGTTTTTGTGGGTCTGGACTTGCTGTTTGTTACACTTGCTGACTCTTGGTGGAGCATATCCTTGTGGGCTTCGTTGTTTCGGATGTGAGGTTGTTGCAGTCTTACACGGCAGTGTTAAGGTCACGTCACTGTAGACTAGGTTTATTTTTGCTTTGGCCTGCTGTCCCAGTGCCACATCAGCTTCAAAATACTTTTATATTAATTTCAGTGATTGAGATGTGCAGACCAGTTGGGCGGTGTAAATTTGTACCTCGGTTATGCACTTGGACAGATCAACGGTTACGAATGCTGAAGGAGGACCTTTTTTTTCACACCCATTGTTCAGGCAAAAACAGGTGGATTTCATTGTCACTTCCCATGCTGATAGGGAGACATGAAATTTTTTTATTTGCTTTTTGTTCCCAGGGTTATAAAGGGATCTTATTTCCAACTGCCCACTTTATATTGGTCTAAACCCTGGTTGTTGATATTAGCATTCTTTTCCTACCCCCGATACTCCCAGGGGGTTGCCCCAGCATTAGCTCATGCACTTCTTTTTCTTTTTATCTCTAGGTATTTTTTCTAACTTTTTTTTTTTTTGCTTTGTAGATTTACCTAGGTACTTAAAGGGTATAAATTATATTCTTTCCAGAATCTTTAAGTAGACTTTAGAAGAAGAGATTTCAAGTTTTCTGGCCAGCCAACAGTGGAAGAATTGGAAGTCTCAGTTGTTGCATATTTCCCTGCTCTATACGAATGCATCTGGTTTGTCTGCAGTTACTACTGAGGGACAGGGCCAGTTAATGACTTGTTGCATTTTTGTTACTCCTGCCCTTAAACTTGGTGCTCATTCTAGCTTTTGTTTTACCCTGACTCAGTTATCTAGTACGTTAGTTTTATCTCTCAGAGCCGAGTCATTCATTAATTTGATGTACATGTGATCTTAATTTTTCATAAGTGTTTGATGACAATATTAAAACAAAGCAGTCTATTTTAATTTTTTAAACACTAATTTGAAAGAATATGTGCATCTCTATGTTCATTGCAACATTGTTTACATTAGCCAGTATGTGGAAGAGATCCCAGCGCCCATCAATGGATGAGTAGATAAAGCTCTCTTACACATATACAATCGAATATTACTGGACCATAAAAAAGAAGGAAATCTTACCATTTGCAAGAGCATGGATGGACCTAGAGTATTATGCTAAGTGAAATAAGTCAGACAGAGAAAGACAAATACTATGTGATTTCTCATATGTATGGAGAAATCTAAAGAACAAAATAAATGGGCAAACAAAACAGAAACAGACACATAGATGCAGAGAACAAACTGATGTTTGCCAGAAGGGAGGGGTTGAGGGGAAGGTGTGAAAAAGGTGAACGGATTAAGAGTACAAATTGATAGTTATAAAACAGTTGCAAGGTTGTAAAGTACAGCACAGGGAATATAGTCAATAATACTGTAATGACTATGTATGGTGCCAGGTGGGCACTGGGAATATTGGGGGGAACACTTTGTAAAATATATGGTTGTCTAACCACTATGCTGTACACCTGAAACTAATACAAAATAATATTGAATGTAAATTATAATTGAAAATTAATTTTTTTTATTGCTGTTCAAGTACAGTTGCCTCCATTTTCCCCTCACCACTCCCCCCTGCCCCACCCATCCCTGCCTCCCACTTCTGATCCTACCTCCTTTAGCTTTGTCAATGTGTCCTTTATACATGTTCCTTGATGGACCTTCCCCTACTTTCCCCCATTGTCCTTCTCCCTCCTCCTCTCTGGTTACTGTCAGTTTGTTCTTTATTTCAGTGTCTCTGTTTATGTTTTGCTTGCTTGTTTGTTCTGTTGATTAAGAAGTCCAGTCACATCACCCAGGGATAAGCCGATAAAGGTCTCTCTGTTGGTGGACATTGGTCAGAATTCTTTGAAATTACCTACAAATGTACCCCACTCTGTTATTTATTTCAACTTACATTTCAACATTTTCCCACTCAGTCCAATTTATTTCCACCACTATTTCTTAAAGTATGTACTATGTGCCATTATGTGTAGTGTGTGCACCAGAGATAGAAATAAGAATAAGCTGGTTCCTTCTCTCACAATGCACATAGCCTGGCAGAGCAGAAATTCAGGTAAGCAAATAAACCAGTCATATGATTATCTCTTCCTGCATTTTGCTCAGGATCAACTTCTGTCTGACTGATCTGTAGTTTAGGGCATTCACCCTCTTTCCTT
>VMDR010028128.1:0-13282 GCA_007922815.1 Macrotus californicus
TGTACGAGGAGGCACAGTGTGTCTACCTACGCCTCCATCTTGGCCCCCACTCCCATTATATAGATCTTTATTGGTCTTTTACTTAACAGTTTTAGCAACCACTGGTGATCATTAAAGGCTGTCAAATGGTGATTTCTCTAATTGGGTGGTTATTGGCTGCAATTCCCCCCTCATCAACTACTTGTCCTGAAAAATAGATTGAACAAGAAGGGCAGGATAAATGCTGGATTGTTTCCCTTTATTTACCTCTTTTCAGAATGAGTTGGTTCCCTGATGTCCTTCAGAAGTGAATAATGTTCACTGTTTACTATTTTTTTGTATCACGACGAATTTATGAGTGTTTAACATAACTGATATATTGCAATCCATTGCAGTTGTAGCAGAGGAGAAACTTTTCCTCTACCCTTTTAGGTTCAGTGAATGGGGCCCATGAATCAAACTGAGAAAAGACAGGTTAACAGGAGAAAACGTTTGTTATGTATGCACATGGGGGCCTCCAGGAAAAGGAAATGAAGATCCAAAGAGGCAGTTGGACCTGTGGGCTTATATATCATTTTAACAAAGGTCAGTAAGTTTGTGGGGAATTGACAAGACAAAGGAAAAGGGGCTTGGGCTTCTGGGGTGGTCAAGTGTGGGAAGGACATAGGAAAGGTAAGGGTGATTTTCGTAAGGTTTGCTGGCGTAGGCCCATTTTGGCACCGTCCCCAACTCTGGTGATAAAGGTTGTTGTCTTCCTAGCATGAGAGACAGGGGCACCCTCACAAAGGGAAGTTTTGTCCTGCCTTTAGGCAGGTAGGTGAGGGCAGAGAGCTTTTTTCTGCCTCTGTGTTTTCTCAGTTGCCTTCAGATCAGAATGATCCTGGTGCTAAAGCGGCACATTTTGGGGTGGCATATACTATTTCCCTTCATAGTCATTCATAGGCAAGTGGGGGCCCTGTTTCCTCTGAGACAGTTGAGTAGTCTCAATGGCTCCCTGGATCTCTGACGTCACAGGTTCCAGGCTCCTCTTACACAGTTCTAGCGACAGACCCACAATGAGTTGTTTCTCCAAGAGCACTGGTTCCCTTCGGCGGGAAATGGTATTTGGAAACCAACATGTGGGCACAACAGAAACATGTACTAGAGTTTGATTCTGTCGTTTAGGTAACTCGGTCACATCAAGGCACGTAAAAGAGAACTTCAGAAAATCCTGTCTATGTATAATCTTATAAACCAATCAGTGATTTGGCACACTGAATTTCCTCTATAGATGAATACAGCTAATGAAATATGGCTGTGAAGGTCAATGTACGGCACACAAAAATATCTTATTGATTTATGACCACCTTGCATATGCTGGGGTCTTGACAGGTAGGTACCTTGTGAAACTTTTCTCATGGGTAGCGGTGGTGAACAACTTTCTACAAGAAAATCTTCATTAAAACTTAGGAACCCTGCTATGGTCTGAATGATTTTGCCCCTGCCTCCCACCCCCCCACCCCAATTTATACATTGGAAAGCTAATGCCCAAGGAGATGGTACTAGGAGGTGGGGTCTTTGGGAAGTGATTAGGTCACGGGGTGTAGGGGAGCCCTAATGGATGGGATTAGTGCATGTATAAAGGAGACCCTGGAGTTAGCTTGCCCCTTCCACCACATGAGGGCACACGCAGAAGTTGGCAGTCTGCAGCCTGAAAGAGGGCCTTCACCAGAACCCAACCATGCGGGCACCCCAACCTTGGACTTCCGACCTCCAGAACTGTGAGAAATACATTTCTGTTGTTTACAAGTCTGTGGTATTTTGTTATAACCACATGAACGGACTAAAATAAGCCCTAAACTGCCTCATGTGCTATTGTAGATTATAAGATAATACACAAAATGTTTGGCATGTTAAAGAGAAGAAACTGTGGGTTATAGATATTTTTTTCATTTTTCAAAATATTCCTTAATGATGTTGTAATGCTTCTTCTCTTAAATGAAAAATCACACAATTATAGAAGCTCTAAAAGAAGAGAAAATTCCATGTGTTTGACAAATGAAGTTTGTCAACCCCATTGAGAGCAATGCTGTCTCATACAAAGGAATACCACTGAGGAGTTTTGACCTCACGCAGTGTGGGAGCTGGCTAAGTGGTCCTGGTGCCTGATGTTGGGGAAGCCGGAAGGGAAGGTGGATGAAGATAGGGGAGAACAAGGACAAGTGGGGACCGTGAATGGGCTCTAGAAACTGTGGGGATGAGCCAGAACCCCTATCAGTCTCTCACCACTTCCTTCTGCAGACCTGTGGCTGATCTTGTGCAAAGCATGCATCTGGCCCAGGAGTTGGAGAAGGTGAAGGAGAATCTGGGGAGAGTGGCGCAGGTTATGCCTGGCCGCTGCCCTGTGTCCATGACGTCAGCCGCGGGAGAGCCCGACTCCGGGACACAGACACCTTGAGTGTAGTGGTGACAAGTTTACTGCGTCCCTGTCACCTTCCAAATCTCAGAGTGTCTTTTGCAACCGACTGTGTGGATTCTGTTTAATCTCTATCTTTATCACGTGGGAGCGATGCCACCTTTTTCCTTGTTATTATTTCAGTTAGGCATTACAGCGGTACCACTGTCTCCCACAAGTATTAAATGTTTTTCTTTCACTCTCTCATTACAACAAAGTTGCATAATGAGGTTTTCCCTGTGGAGTCACCATGTTACTGTGAGTATGGGAGACCTGAAGAAGTAAATTATAGTTCAGCGAAAACACATTTCTTCTCCAGGGTGGGGGTATGTGGTTACAACACTCCGTAGCATGAATAAAAACCTGGACGGAAAATGCCTGCGCCCGAGTACCAGAAAATGGACCTGCCCGTGAGCTCCCTGGAAGGTGAGGAAATCAGCAGATACAGTTTATTGCTGATGCTGAATGACATACAAGAAACCTGCCATCTCATAAAGATGATGTGAAATTTCAAAAATTCTTTCAGGTTTTGTAGTCGAGCGTAGCAACCATTAAGGTAATCTAATTAGGAATTTACAATACTCCTTAATTCACATCTTAGTGGTGGCTCCTGCAGAAGAAATCTGGCTGCTTTCAAAAGAGGTTCCAAATCCATGGGAAGGCGACCTCTATTCATTGGTTCACTTCTGATTCTTAATCTCCTCTCTGGGAGCAGTTTCCACACTACTGCGAGCTGATTTCTGTTCTGCCCTAACTAGTTCTGTGATCACGCTCACAGGCCCCGGAGCCCCACCTGCCACATCTTGAAATGACAGGATTGGACATGGATGATTCTTAATGCTCCTAATGGCTTTAACGATATGTGTGACTATGACAGATTAAATGACCACTTTCCCGTAACCGTCAGGTTTCTCTCTTCATGTTACTGGAAGACAAATTTATGGCCCCGTGTGACATCTAATTAGCACTAAGCTTATTTCTGGCTCTATTTAATACATACCTTTGTTTTTTCTTTATTATTTCTCTTATCCAATTTTGTTTCAAACTCTCTCATTGTACTTTACATTACCTTTGCAAACCATCTTAAATATACTTCGGAAAATAGCAGGGTATAAATCACCAGACATTTATTTCTATTGCATGATACAGAATAAGAAATACAGGATTATAATTAAGAAAACACTTCCTGACCGTGGCTGCAGAAAACGCGTTTCCATGATTTGAACACTTCAGCGAGCTGAGTCGCCAGTGGTGCCGTGGGGAGGACATTTCCATGCGCACACAGGCACGGAAACAGCAGAGAGGGGTGGGTTCTGCTTCATCTGCTTGTCCCTTTACCTAGATCCTGAGCTCTAACCTGATTTCTCCACTTTCTATACACACGCCAAACTCATTTCCAACTTCGGATCTCTGCTACTTGCTCTTCTATCTCTTCCATCAACCATTTTCTCCCTCCCTAAATTGCAAAGCTTTCCATGCCTCACCTGCTTGTATTGTCAGCACCTCACGGCTGGTCTCCAGCCTTACCCTTCCGCCCCTGACCAGACAGTTCTTCCCTCCAGGCACCCACTCAGTAGGTCTGCATCATGGAACTGAGTAGTTCCGTCTGTACCCTCCTACACCTCTGTTTTTGAAGCACAATATTTAGTATTTTAAGGTTTGCAAAAGCTAAGTTTGATGTGGCTTTACTCCCGGATGCGCTATAGATTCTATCACAAAGAGTTGGAGCTCAAAAATTACTCTTTCCTGGATCAACAGTTATAATGAAAACAATGTAAATAAAGGCAAAAGCGCCAAGAGTCTGAAAATATTTTGAAAGGGGGGAAAGAGTGGAGCAGGCGGCGACTCGGTGGTCATCGAGAACCCCAATGTTTTCACTGAAAACATTGAGCTCAGCCGTACAGAAGTGGCCAAGAGGTGTGTGCTTGCGCCGCACCTAGGTTTCTGTGACTGGCAGGCACAGCCAGAAATGTGAGTGTTCTGCAAACCGTGGCTAATTCTGGAAATGCGTGTTGTGGCTTGAGGTTAAGTGTCGTACCTGAGCTCACACATCTTTCATGACTTCTCCCAGCCCTGGCATGTGAGGCTGCAGGCAGCGTGGTGATTGCCAGTTTACCTGCCGCATTGTTCTCTGAGTTGCTCTGTTCTGAGACCAGACGCTGGGCCCATCACATCCACCACGGAGATAAGACTCACAGAGTTGGATGCAGCCTTTTACCCTGGAAATGAATTCTGAATCACGGATCCAACCTTCCAGGGCAAAGAGGGCTGACCCAACACAAAGAGTTTTTATTTGCCCATTCACTGTTTTTGACATTTTCGCTGCCAGGCAGACAGTTGTGGGAAGCAGTTTTGGAAACAGATGTCAGGATCCGTGGCTCTTCGCCAGCACAGGCCAACCCACGGCTGCACCCACAGTTAGTGTGAGTTGCCGATCCTCCAACAATGTTAAGATTCAGATACATTATTCTCTTTATGTGGCTTGTTAACCCACAATTCCCCTTTGAGACCCAAATTATTTAAACGTCGTGAAATTCAAGAATTGGCAGCTGTCTGGTAAACATAGATTGTGTAGCAATGAAAATCACAGAATTTAGAATAGAAGAAATTTATGCTTAAGATTAGGCTATTGCTACAGTTTTGCTTCCAAGGTAAACATAGGTTGTGTGTGTATGCAGGCACACACAGGCTCATCATGGGGTCCTGGATTGAGTCTGTCCAGACCAGAGCTTTATCAAAAAGAAAAGTTATAGACTATTCATTACTAGAACAACTATATTTTGTTAATATTATCATACATTTACGATTTATACCCAAACTTCTTCCAAAGAAAGGTATTTGAAGCAACTCATATTAATAACCACATATCACAAGTTCTGATGTAGCAATTACTTTGTGCCAATGTTCTCTCTATATTTATTTTTATATATAGTTTAAGATTTTATTGTTGTTCAATTACAGTTGTCTGCATTTTCCCCCCACCTATAGTTCTGTTGATGTGTATACAAGTGTGTTTACATTCTAGTTATATATATTCACTCATTTAACAGATGAGAAAACTGAGGCACAGAGTGGTTCATTAACTACCTCAATGTCACAGAGCTGGTGAGGGGCAGAGCCAGGTGGCCTGGCTTCAGAGCCCAAAGCTACGCTTTCTATCACTAAGTGGAATATTAGAGTAAAATTCGACAGTTTGCTTACTCTTATCTTCAGCTGTTCAGCTCAGATATCAATTCCTCCAGCAGTCTTCCTCTGCTACCTCTTCCCTGTGCTGAAACAGGTACCCCTCACATTCCCCTCCACAGCGCTCCGTCAGTAATTTTATCATACCACCTATCACCCTGTCTAATAGTTGTCTGACTTTTCCAATGGACCCTATATTCCTTGAGGGACTGTATCTGATTCATTATTGATCCCATGCACAGATCCTTACCAGGGACTAACTCTTTAAATGTCTGTTGACTGAATGACCGAATGAGCGAATAAACGGACGACCGACCCTGACCCCGTATCTTCAGCCGGGCTCTCGGTGGTTCGGAACCTTGCCTGCTCTTTCTCGCAGCATGCTCAAGGAGAAGAGCTTGACAAGGTGTGCACCACTGGTGATGTGCGCCCTGGTGCCAGAATTCAAGACTAAGTTTCCAGTGGATAACCGAGTGTTTCCAAATCATTGCAAGACTGAGGGCTGGGGGTCGGGGGTGAGGACGTGTTATATTTGACAGGAGAAGCCCTGGTGTGTAAACAATGTGTCCGTAAGCTTCAGAGGGGTGACTGCAAGCTTTTTGAACAACGAGAATGGGATGTGTTCAGTAACTCCAAGGAATTTGTTATTTACAAGCACGTCCTGACATTTTGGCCATGAGGCATTTTTTCTCAAATGAAATGCTAAGAATGTGCCTGAGAGGAACAAATGGCTTTCTTTTGGAGGCGCATCTCCGTGCTCCTGATGAGGCGTATCTGCCTCAGGTGTGCCTGCCATGCACCTCACATTGTATATAGTTCAGAGGACACTTGCCATCCCATCTCTTGTAAGCTTGGCACCACATCCCAGCCTTTAGGAGTTTAAGCTACATTCATTCAGTGATTCCCCCAAAGAGACACCGACCCAGCTTTCCTGGTAGTGGAGCCTTGGAGCCCCCCCACCCCAGACACTTGCATGATGTTACTTTTTAAATTCAGTACCAGACATTTTAGACTGATACTCTCTTTCTTTCACTGATATGTTTCCATTTTTGCCTTGGCGGCCAAGCATTTGAGCTTTACAGCAAATATTCAGTTATAGTAACTGTTTCCTTTTTGTCAGAGAATAAAAAACTATGGCTTTAGAGATGTGTATACGTTTGCTGAAGCGGACCTAAGGAATGCACATCAGACGAGACAGAACTGGAGTGACGAGGACCAGCGAGGTGGCTGTTACGCCAGTCTAGCTGAGGATAATTGTACTGAACTCTGCCAGGACCAAGGGGAATGCCAGAAATGGATGACTTTAGGAGACATTAAGGAGGTGTAAGAGCATGGTGGTGGAGTGGGTGAGGGGAATGATAGGGAGAGCAGAGTGCACATCTGGCTTGGGCACATGGCATATGGGATGCTGTGAAGTAGGACGGAAAGTAGTCAGGAAGCGACACTACAGCCCAAGGCTGTTCTCTGCATCCGAGGTCCCTGCAGACTCTCAGTACAAACCCTGTCACGTCTGGTACAAAATGCCAAGGCTATTTGTAAAAATCCTTGTGCTGATGTAAGACAAACTACAACATTCCCAGATGACTGATGCTCTGAAATATGTCTATGTTTTTTCCAGAAAGGCTTATGTATTTCTTGACATTTACATTTTCTTTTGTTTTCATGTAAACATTCACTTTCCTGATTCCTTATGACTTGGATTCATGGACTGATTTCTCTCCTTGTCTCCTCTCTGTTCCATCTCAGTGAGGAGAACTCCAGAACGCTCAGGTGTGTGCATGCGTGCAATCACAGATTCCATCAGCTCTGCTGTCACCTGAAATTATGATCGCCCTGAATGTGGGAAGATAAAGTGCTCTGCTGTGGACTAAGTTAGCTGATAACATCAGTGCCGCCTGGAGAGGCACTGTCAGAGCAAGCTCTGAACTCTTCACTCACAGTCTAGACGAGGGCTCAGCAAACTACAGCGTGTGGACCAAATTTGACCCACCCGTTTCACTTATTTATTTTTGTTGAGGTAAAATTCACCTAACAAAATCAATCATTTTAAAGTGAACAATTCAGTGGCATTTAGAACATTCACAATATTGTACAACCACTACCTTTATCTATCTTCAAAATATTTTTATTACCCCAAGAAGGAACCTTTTAGTGTGAAACAGTCGCTCTCCATCACCCCTCCCTGAAGCTTCTGGACATTATCAGATCTGCTCTCTATCTTTATGAGTTTACTCGTTCTGGATATTTCATATTAACTGGGTCATAAATTATATGAGTTCTTGCGTATGACTTAGTTCACTTAGCATAATTATTAAATAATTATTGTATTTTTTCCATTGCCATTTATCATCCTTATACTCCCCTCTCCCCACAACCACTGCACTGTGCCCATGTTCATGAGTCTTTCTTCCTTTTTGCTCAGTCCCTCCACCCCCTGCCCTCCCCTCCCCCATCTTGGCTGTCTTCCTGCTCTCTGAGTTTCTCTATTTTGCTTGTTAGTTCAGTTTGTCCATTAGATTCTACATATGAGTGAAATCACATGGTATTTGTCTTTCTCTGACTGGCTTATTTCACTTAGCATAATGTTCTCCACGTCTATTCATACTGTTGCAAAGGGTAAAACTTTTTTCATTTTTACATCCAAGTAGAATTCCACTGTGTAAATGTCCCATAGTTGTTTCATCCACTCATCTACTGATGGACACTTGGGCTGCTTCCACATCTCGGCAATTGTAAACAATGCTGCAGTGAGCATAGGGGTGCTTATGTTCTTTTGAATTAGTGTTTTGGTTCCTTTGAGTATGTTCCCAGAAGTGGGATTGCTGGGTCAAAAGGCAGATCCATTTTTAATTTTTTCAGGTAGCTCCACACTGCTTTCCACAGTGCCTGCACCAGTCTGCATTCCCACCACCAGTGCAAAAGGGTTTCCCTTTCTCTACATCCTCACCAGCACTTGTTGTTTGTTGATTTATTGATGATCGCTATTCTGACAGGTGTGAGATGGTATCTCACTGTGGTTTTAATTTGCATTTCTCTGATGATGAGTGATGTTGAGCATCTTTTCATATGTCTATTGGCCATCTGTATGTCCTCTTTGGAGATGTGTCTATTTAGATTCTTTGCCAATTTTTTAATTGGGTTGTTTGTTTTTTTGTGTTGAGTTTTGTCAGTTCTTTATAAATTTTGGGTATTAACCTTTTATCAGATGTATCAGCAAATATGTTCTCCCATTCTGAGGGTTGTGTTTATTTTGTTGATGATTTCCTTTGCTGTACAAAAACATTTGAGTTTACATAGTTCTATTTGTTTATTTTTTCTTTTGTTTCCCTTGCCTGGGGAGATATATCTGATAAAATGTTGTTATGAGCAATGTCCAAGATTTTGCTGCCTATGTTTTCTTGTATGATTTTTATGGTTTTGGAGCTAATATTTAAGTCTTTAATTCATTTTGAATTTATTATTGTGTATGGTGTAAGAGGATGGTCTAGTTTTATTTTTCTGCACATATCTGTCCATTTTTCCAACACCATTTATTGAATAAACTACCTTTTAAGAAAGATTTCATTTACTTATTTCTAGAGAGAGAAAGGGAAGGAGAAAGAGAAACATCAATGTGTGGTTGCCCTCATGCACCCCCCACTGGGGACCTGGCCTGCAACCCAAGCATGTGCCCTGATCGGGAATCGAACTGGTGACCCTTTGGTTCTCAAGCCAGCCCTCAATCCACTGAGCCACACTAGCCAAGGGTGAATAAACCATCCCATTGTATGTGCTTGCTTTCTCTGTCAAATATTAATTGACTACAAAGTCCAGCATCTATTTATGATAAAAACTCTCAGCAAAGTGGGATTAGAGGGAGCATGCCCAAACATAATACAGGCCAGATATGACAAACCCACTGCCAACATCATACTCAACAGGCAGAAACTACAAGCATTCCCCTTAAGATGGGGAACAAGACAGGGATGTCTGCTTCACCTCTCTTATTCAACATAGTACTGGAGGTCCTAGCCACAGTAATCAG
Source organism: Macrotus californicus (assembly GCA_007922815.1). Lineage (NCBI taxonomy): Eukaryota > Metazoa > Chordata > Mammalia > Chiroptera > Phyllostomidae > Macrotus > Macrotus californicus. The sequence continues at coordinate 9,621 of VMDR010028128.1, forward strand.
ACAAGAGGAAGAAATGAAAAGACAGAAATGGGAAAAGAAGAAGTAAAACTCTTTATATACAGATGATATGATACTGTACATAGAGAACCCCAAAGATTCCACCACAAAATTATTAGAACTGATCAATGAATTCAGCAAAGTAGCAGGATACAAAATTAATATCCAGCAATCAGTTGTTATTTTTATATGTCAATAACAAACTAATAGAAAGGGAAATTAAGAGTCCCATTCACAATTGCTTCAAAAACAATAAAATATCTAGGAATAAACCTAACCAAGGATGAAAAAGACCTATACTTGGAAAATTATAAGACACTGAAGAAAGAAATTGAAGAAGGTACAAATAAGTGGAAGTACATACCATGTTCATGGATAAGAAGAATTAACATCATTAAAATGTCCATACTCCCCAAAGCAATCTGTAGATTTAACATAACTCATAGCAAGATTCCAATGAGGTATTTCACAGAACTAGAACAAATATTTCAAAAATTTATGTGGAACCACAAAAGGCTCCACATAGCAACAGCGATCCTGAGAAAGAACAAAGTTGGAGGAATCATGCTACCTAATATCAAACTATACTATAAGGCCATAGTAATCAAAACAGCATGGTACTGGAATAAAAACAGACACACAGATCAATGGAACAGAATAAAGAACCCAGAAATTAGTATAACGTTTTTGAGGCCCATCATGTTATTGTATGAATCAGTATTTCATTCCTTTTAATTGACTGAATAACATTTCATTGTATATATCTATGCAACAATCATTTATTTATTCTTTATTAAAAGACATGTGAGTTGTTTCTATCTTTTGCCTATGGTAAACAGTGCTGCTATGAACATGTATGTGCATGAATTTGTTCAAGTCTGTTTTTGATTACTTTGAGAATGTGAGGAGTAACCCGAAAAATCTCTGGAATTTATTTATTAAAAATCGTGTATTTATTCTTACATGTTTCAACTGCAGTCACCTTCAAAGTACTCTCCATTTGATGCAATACTCTTATTGAGACATTTTTTCCCACTACTCAAAACAACTTTTGAACTCATCTATTTTGATGCCTTTTAGTGCTTCTGCCATTTTTTGTTTCGCCTTATCCCATTGGCAAAATGTTTCCCTTTGAGGACTTTTTTCACCCAGGGGAACAAAAGAAATAAATTTCTTCTGGGGGTGCGATCAGGTGAATAGGGAGGGTGGGGCATGGGGATCATGCTGTTTTTGGTCAAAAACTGCCGAACACTCAGCGTGGTGTGGGCAGGTGTGCTTGTAAATCACCCATCATGAATGGGCAAAGGAGTTGATAGAAGCTTCAGAAACAATTTACTGAGGCTGAATACAGCCTCTCACAACAATGTCAGCTGGCACACTAATACAGATGGGTTCCTAGCACACTTACCTAGAGGGGGAATTGTGTACTACAAGGGGCCCACCTTCCAGAAGATAATTCTGGGTTTTTCTGAGTGCCCCCACATAAACCCAGGAGTGGAATTGTTGGGTTGTATGGCAATTCTATGTTTAACTTTTTGAGAAACAACCAAAGTATTTTCCACAGCAACCAAACCATTTATATTCCTACTACCAATGGTGAGGTGTTCCAACATACCCACATCCTCACCAACAGTTATTCACTGCCCCCAACCCTTCCACTGTTTTTGATTAAAACCATCTTAGTGGGTGTGAAGCGATGTATCCTTGTGGTTTTGATCTGCTTCCCAAAGACTAATGACGTCGAGCAGCTTCTCATGTGCTTGTTTATTACTTGCACATTTTCATTGGAGAGATGTCTATTCAAGTCATTCACCCATTTTTTAACTTGGGGTGCCTTTCTATTGTTGAGTGGAAAGAAGTTTTTACATATTCTGTATGTTAGACCCTTACTGGCCCCAGAGAATGAGATAGAAAGTGTTTCTTTTCTATTTTTTGGAAGAGTTTGAAAAGAATTAGTGTTAACTGTTCTATAAATGCTCACCTCTTGTTTTATAAATAAAGTTTTATTGGAATACAGCTACATTCATTTGTTTACATATTATCTATGGCTGTTTTTGCATTACTATAAATGACAGGGTTGAATAATTCCAACAGAGACTATATAACCTGCAAGCCAAAAGAATTACTCTCTGTCCCTTTACAGTTTCTCTCACCCCCAGGGCAGACTCTATATCCAGTCTCCTGCTCATAGGATTTCACTTTTATGAAAAACTGAGAAATCTACCTTTTCAGAGTAAAATATTTGTGATAAGTAAAAAATTTCACTATGCCGTGTAATCATACCAGTGCTGTGTCTTAGGTACATTTTTACATTTTGGAGAAGGGAATAAAAAAGAACCATAACTTCTCACCCTGAGAAATAACGCTGGTTAGAATGGTGACAGGGGAGAAGACGGAAATGCACTGGGTTTTGGGTGCAGAAGTAAGGGAGAGAAAGCTCCTGCACCTGGGGCCTGAGGGTGCCTCCCCACTTGCCTAGGGAAGGCACAAGGAAGTGCAGATGTGCAGGGGAGGATGGTGTGATCAATGGAGTTGGAGGTGAGTTTTAATGTTTAAACAGACAAGACATGAAAAGGAGACAAATCACCCCTAAAAAGCAGTCCTCCTTGCCTCTAAGTAACTAATGTACCAAGGTCGACCCCTCTTACTTTGAGGGGCATTTGCTGCCCAATTGGGCGCTTCTGAAGAGGTTGGCTGTGGCCAGCGTTCCCCTCCCCCGGTCTGGAACCTCAATCCCTGCTTCCTAGCCTCTTCTGTCCGCCCCCAGTGCTTTCTGCCTGGTTTCCCTCCAGAGGCATGTCAAGCCCTCCCACAAATTGCATCTCCAGTGACTTGCTGGGTTTGAATGAGATGCCTAGGCAGATTATGTTATCCCTAACTCCAACTAAATGCACATTTACATGTATCCAACTCCCATGATTTGCATTAAAGTGAAAAACTTCTAATATACTTTACCAAGAAATGTTTTACAACATTAATAAAAATAATGTGGGGCAAATGATAAATCAAACTAAAGAAGTCAAGAATGGAGAAGTGGTAACTAGACTAGCTGTGAGCATAGAATCCATTCAAATATAGATCTAAGAGGAAAGTGACAGGGTAACTATGGTTTATGGAAGTATTGCAAGTCCCGAAGCGCTTACTACATATAAAGGTAATTAGAGCGACAAAAATGAGGAGGGTCGGGGAGGCGGGCGGAAGTGAAGGAGGCCTCGTTTTTTCTAGAGGGCAAACTCATCCAAACTTTAAAAATGAAACGTGCATTTTTAACTACCAGCAACCAGAGATGACTCTAGGCTGCTGATAACTTAGTTTCTTTCTCAATCTTAAATACCAAAGAAACATGCATCTAAAATTCTGTAATTTCTTCAGTTCTACTTTATGTTTTTCTTTATTAAATGCACATAAAATAAGATGAAATTTTCAAGATGGTATGTATTGCATGATTTCATCCTAATGAAATAATTATTTGTCTTTGAGGCTATCTCTGTCTTTTATCACATTTTATTCAGTTTTTATTTTATTTTCCCAGTGTTATTGAGATAACATTGACATGTAATATTTATTTTTTTATCTGTATGTTTTTCAAAGAGACCTTATAATATTTATAGACTCTTCACATTGCTTACTTCTGGATGGTAAAATTTGGGGTGAGTTGTTTCCTT
>VMDR010028129.1:0-13282 GCA_007922815.1 Macrotus californicus
AGTGGTGGCAGGAAAATGCAGACAACTGTAAATGAACAACAATGAAGTAATAAAATCTTTAAAAAAATAAAAAAATAAAAATAAATAACCCCTCCCCCCAAAAAAAAAGTTTTGAGAAATGTTAGGGTCTTTTAGATAATAGCCCAGTGACAACTGCATGAGGGTTAATGACAACGTGGCATGGACAACATTGTGACTACATCCACTCTGAGTAGCCATCTTTTTCTGATATATTCTCGACCCTTGGCCAGATTGGTATTATACAGCAATGTATTTGTGTCATCTGCAATCCTGCAACAAATAAATAGCTAATAAACATGAGACTGCAAATTAAAGTAACACTGAAATTCTGTTTTATGACTATAAAATAGAAAATATTAAAGAATAATAATATTCAGTTGTGGTTAGGAGTCAATGGGGGTTAAACTCTTAAATTCTTATGTTTAAGCACTCCCATAAAATGCTAGTGGGAGCAGTAATTAGCAAACTTTCTGGAAATGAATTTGACAATATGTTGCAGTATGTTTCAAGAACATTAACAAATTATGTAACTATTAAAATTATAATTATGTGGAACTTCTAATGATATGGTGCAAAGTTTAGGATTAAAGAAGGATAAAAATTATATATACAGGATTTCTTCACCCATAAAAAGAAAAAGAATTGAGGAATTATAACTTTTTTTCTCCATCTTTACACTTTTTTGCCCTTTGAATATATTCAGATTTTGGTTACTGGAAGGTGGTATTGTTTACAGAAATGGGTGAGTCAAGAAGAGATTGGGAAGTAATGTATTTGATTTTAGACATGTTGGGTTTAGGAGACTATCAACACATCCAATATTAAAATCTTAGCACTAAGTGAGCTAAATATTATGAAAGCAACCAGAACTTAAAGTGCTGTTTTGGAAGTAATTCACAGAGACATCATGAAAAGCTGAAGGAATGAACAAAACCACCAATAATTGGGAACAGAGAGGACCAAGGGCCTAGAACTTCTTCAAAGTTTACTAGCAGGAATGGAGAAAGTAGAGAAATTGGTGACCAAAACACAAACATGTACCCACAATATCCACGCCACATGTATTAGCAGAAAAAGTTGGTTTCACTGAACTGGAAACCACTTTATTGAACTAGAGATGGTCATTTTATAATGATCCATGTAATTTGGGTGAGTGATCTATCAGGAAAAATAATCAGCAGACTTTAACTGCTGTAAATTGTTGCAAGTATTCTTAAATGTTTTAGATGAAGCCCTTCTTGTATTGGAGACATCACAAACAATGTTTCCATTTCACATAGATTATAATGCACCACCTTCCTGACAGGTCATACCTTTTCTAGGATGACCCATCTTTGACTCTCAAATCTTAGCCTCAATTCCCACTTGCTAATTTCTCTTTGGAAACCAATCAACACTTAGTGTATTTTTTTCTTTTATTTTTTAATGTATTTTATTAATTATACTATTACAGTTGTCCCACGTTTTTTCTCCCCTTTATTCCCCTCTGCCCTGTATGCCCCTCCCACCACCATTCCCCCACATTAGTTATGTCCAAGGGACATACATATAAGTTCTTTGGCTTCTCCATTTCCCATACTACTCTTAACCTCTACCTATCTATTTTGTACCGACCATTTATGCTTCTTATTCCCTGTACTGTTTCTCCCATTCTACCCCACCCCCTCCTGTTGATAATCCTTCATGTGATCTCCCTTTACATGATTCTGTTCCTGTTCTAGTTGTTTGCTTAGTTTGTTTTTCTTTTTGTTTTGTTTTTAGGTTCGGTTGTGAGTTTGTTGTCATTTTACTATTCATATTTTTTAACTTTTTTTCCCTTAGATAGTTCCCTTAAAAATTTCCCATTATAAGGGCTTGGTGATGATTAATGCCTTTAACTTGACTTTATCTAGAAAGTACTTTATCTGCCCTTCCATTCTAAATCATAGCTTTTCTGGATAGAGTAATCTTGGATGTAAGTTCATGACTTCAAATACTTTTTCCAGCCCCTTCTTGCCTGTAAGGTTTCTTTTGAGAAATCAGCTGATAGTCTTATGGGAACTCTTTTGTAGGTAACTCTCTCCTCTCTTGCTGCTTTTAAGATTCTCTCCTTATCTTTAATATAGGGTAATGTAATTACGATGTGCCTTGGTGTGTTCAACTGCTCTGGGTTTCTCAGAGCTTCCAGGACTTCCTATAAATCTATTTCTTTTGCCAGATTGGGGAAGTTCTCCTTCATTATATTTTCAAGTAAGTTTTCAATTTTTTATTCTTCCTCTTCTCCTTCTGGCACCCCTGTGACTCAGATGTTGGAGCATTTAAAGCTGTCCCAGAGATTCCTAAGCCTCTCCTTGTTTTTTTGGAATTCTTTCTTCATTCTGTTCCAGTTGAATATTTATTTCTTCCTTCAGGTCCAAACCATTGTTTTGATTCCCAGTTTCCTTCCCATCATTGTTGGTTCCCTGTGCATTTTCCTTTATTTCACTTTTCATAGCCTTCTCCTTTTCCTCTATTTTGTGACCATACTTTTCATAGTCTTGTCCGGCAGGACCGTGTGTTGTTGTGGAATGCTTGTCCTATATCCCCGGACAAGTGGCAAACAAATTCACACAGACTAAAGAAATCCCATGGAGAAAAGGGATATGATGGTTGATCTCTCAAAGAGAAAAAAGCCCTCACTCCTGCCTCGACAGGCTTTTACTGATACTCTAGGTACATTACTCTAGTGCATAGGTTCACTTTAGGTGTTTACCATAACAAAAGCAAAGTCTCCAGTAGCTTCAAAGAGATAGGTCATCTACAAATGTAAAGGAGAGAAAGCTGGGCTGTTTACATTCATGCTTGGGAAGTCTAGCACAAGTCACAGTAAACTTCTGCTGTTTCCATCCCAGGTGAGGGAGTTTTTGCAAGAGCAAGTTTCATTGTGGCCTAGGTACAATACAGGCCTGATTCCCCACGGGAAACCTATCCACGGATGTGATCTTCACACCACATGCAACCTGGACTGCATTCAGATCCAGAGCTGAGTCACAGAACGCATCATGCATGAACAGGTTCCCGACACATACTCAACCATTTCTGTGAGCATCTTGATTTCCAGTGTTTTTATCTCTGCATCTGACAGGCTGGCTATCTCTTCATCGTTTAGTTGTATTTTTTGTGGACCTTTGATCTGTTCTTTCATTTGGGGCATATTTTTTGTCTTGGCATACCTGTTATGTGGTAAGGGGCAGAGCCTTAGGTAGTCACCAGAGTGAGGCAATCCCCTGGCTGCATTGTGGAGTTGCATGTCAGGGAGGAGTCCGAGAGGGAACAATGGCACTATCTCAGCTCTCCACAGGCTTTTAGTCACTTCCACCACTACCCACAAGTAAATTGGGCCCTTCTGGTGCTGATTCCCATGTGGGGGTATTTGTGTACATTCTAGGACCCTGTAGGTCTCTCCAGCAAATTCTCCTCTGAGGCTGGGAATTTCTCCTGCCACCTCAACTCCCACAGATTTTTTCAGTCAGTGGTTTTGAGGCTTTATCTACCCACATTGGAACCCTGGATTGATCACTCTCACTCCCCAGTTGTTCCTTGCATGCAAATGTGAGACCTCCCTCTCTGCCAGCTGCCACCTTGCCAGCCCCAGTCCTCGAACCGCTGCCTTGCTGCGAGTCCTCTCCACCCTGGCTGCCCATCTCCACCCCTACTACTAATCTGGGTGAATGTTTCTTCTTTAACTCCTTGGTTGTCAGACTTCTATACAGTTTGATTTTCTGGCAGTTCTGGTTATTTTTTGTTTTTAAATTTGTTGTTGTCCTTCTTTTGGTTGTGCAAGGAGGCAAAATGTATGTACTTATGTCTCCACATTGGCTGGAAGTCCACTTAGTGTAATCTTGAGTAGATAAAAACTTTATTCACTGGTGTTCAGGGCTAAATTAAAGGGTGAGAGAAGAGGTCAAGACAATAAGGCAAAAATTCATAAAATATGCTAAGTTGATATATCGGAAATGGAGGAAAATTAAAGTTTTGTTTACCATGATCTCTCTTGGAAAAAGAACTGGATGCACTAACAGCAGTAATACAGGAGGGGGTGGCATCTTATTACTTCAGATCTTCTATTCTGCTCAAGAAAGATTCAAATGAGGGTTCAATCTCCAGATATTCTTCCTCATTCTTCCTTCATTTACCTTCATACACATACACACGCACATACACAGAAGTCTCTAATGATCATCTATTAGAAAATATCCAAAATTATTAGCTTGTCAGAGGTACATGACCAGATTATGTAGCTCCTAGAGGATCTAGTCTATAGGTGAAACTAGCTCAATAAGCAACATAGTTTCCTGCCTATTTTGGTCATTAATGATATACCAGATAACCTGAAATCTGCTCAAAATGTGCCTTCTAAATACAGTGCTACCAGCAACTCGCCCATGCCCAGTGAGCTAACACCAAACTCCTCTGCAAATTGTGACCGAGAGCTACTCACAGGTTTCACAGTTTTTTGACTCCTTGCTTTGTAGCATGACTACTCTTGGAGCCAGATGAATTTTAAAAATCTAGAAACAACAGGCCATTGAGAGTGCTTTGCTTCTCTCAGCTTCTCTCCTCCGAAGTGACCTCCAAACAAACGAAGAGAGCATCTCCGTGTGATCAGTTTGGCTGTCAATTTTCTGTTCCAGTGAAAGAGTTTTGATGTAAAAATCCTCCCTGGAGTCATAATTCCCCTTCATGCATTGTGTTCTATTACATTATTTTTAGGTATCTTAAAAATTCTAGTTTCAGCCTTACACTTGGGAGAAAGTATTAATAACTTTGTAATGATTTTCATCATTTGGTGCTAAGGCTGAAAGCATCTATTCTTTACAGACCAATGAAAAAAATCTTGGAGCTGTCATTCTCTGACAATTCATCCTAAGTCTATGCAGAACTCTGGCTTTCCCTTTCCTTTCCTGAATTTTTTTTTTTTTTTTTGCTAAGGCATTAAATTTCTTCTCAACAACTGTAGGATTCAAAGCAATTCAAATAAGATTAGTTCATTGTAGTTAATATAGAAAGCTTTATCTTCAAAAAAAGTGTTAAAACCATGATAAAACTCCCAGAAACCAAATGAATTTTTACTGACTTTTATTCACTTTGATACGTTTTATCTTGTCTGACTGGCAACATCATGTAAGTTACTCAGCCCGGCATCAAAGAGGCCTATATTATTTCAGCATATTTTCAGTTTACCAGTATGCAGCCTTTTCCGTTAAATAGAACACAGATTCTTGCCACCTGAATATCTCATATACACACATATCATTACATCACTTTCCTTGTTTAAGGAAAAAAATATACAATTTAAAACCTCAATGGTTTGCCATTCCCTAAATTCTCAATCCAGAATTTAAGGTCCAAAATATCTGGAATCAGTATACACACCTGGGCTTCTCTTTCCCTACTTCCATGTTGCTAGCAAAGACCAAAACATGATAACCTCTCTTTCATTTCAGTAGAATGAAACAAATATTTTAAATGTTTATATAATGGCCATTATAACTTACACACTATCTGGCTAGAAAACTACATTGTGTTCTGGCAGCCATCACTGCTCATTTTTATTTCAGAAAACTGTATTTGTGCACATGCATCTATATACATCCCATTACACTAGGACCTAAGGTGGGCACTGTTGATCATTGTTTATTCATTCTCACAACTTGGATCTCAAGAATCAGGATCCTCTCCTGGTTGGACTTGTGTGTGTACTCACTGCTTTGTATCAGGCCCAGGGATGTGGTTTCAACTCTCTTACTAGGACTTATGCTCATCTTTTCCTTTATATCAAGTTGTAAGCCCAGCCATAAAAGGGACTTCACTTCAAGGTCACTTTTCACACCTGATTCAAACCATGCACAGAGACAAAGACCCAATGACTAAAACATGAATTAACAAATACCTATCAATAATTGTAACATTGTAATTATAAAAAATGTTTCTGACACTCAGATGTTTTAAACTCTAGATTTTATTGTATTGTTAACATCATCAGTAAAGCTCATAGATCATATACAATGAATGAGATTAGACTCTTTCATCACATAATCAACAAAAGTTGAATCCTTACAAGAGTTTGCAGATCTGGCAAATAGTAAACTTCCTCTTTTGTGTAGGCCAATCAGATTGTCATGTTCATTTTTATGTGTAATTTTAAATCATTTTGAATATATTTTATTGATTATGCTATGACAGTTGTCCCAATGTTCTCCCTTGCCCCTCTGCACCCAGTACCCACATTCCCTCCAACAAGCCCCCCTTAGTTCATGTCCATGAGCTGTGCATATAAATTCTTGTCTTCTCCATTTCCTATACTATTCTTAACATCTCCACATCTATTTTCTACCTACCAGTTCTCCTTCTTAATCCCTGTATCTTTTCTTCCATTCTCCCCCACCCCTTTCCCCATCCCAGCTGATAACCCTCCAAATGATCTCTATATCTATGATTCTATTCCTATTCTGCTTCTTTGCTTAGTTTTTTAGATTCAGTTGTTGATAGTTGTGAATTTATTGCCATTTTAACGTTTATAGTTTTGATCTGCTTTTTAAAAATAAGTTCCTTTAACATTTAATGTAATAGTGGCTTGGTGATGATGAACTCCTTTAGCTTTACATTATCTGGGAAGCACTTTATCTACCCTTCCATTCTAAATGATAGCTTTGCTGGGTAGAGTAATCTGGGTTGTAGGTCCTTGTTTTCATCACTTTGAATATTCCTTGCCAGTGAATTCTAGTCTGCAAAGTTTCTTTTGAGAAATCAATCGACAACCTTATGGGAACTCTTTTGTAGGTAACTCTCTGCCTTTCTCTTGCTGTTTTAAAAATTTTCTCTGTATATCTTTAAACTTTGGCATTTTAATTATTATGTGTCATGGTGTGGTCATTTTTAGGTCCAACTTGTTTGGGACTCTCTGTGCTTCCTGGACTTGCATGTCGATTTCCTTCACCAAATTAGGGAAGTTTTCTTTCATTATTTTTTCAAATAAGTTTTCTATTTCTTGTTCTTCCTCTATTCCTCCTGACAACCCTGTGATTCAGATGTTGGTATGTTTGGAAATGTCCCAGAGGCTCTTTATGCTATCCTTGTTGTTTATTTTTAATTCTTTTTTCTTCTTGCTGTTCTGATTGAATGATTATTTCTTCCTTATGTTCCAAATCATTGATTTGAATCCTGGTGTCATACCTTCTGTTGTTGCTTCCTTGTGGATTTTTCTTTACTTCACTTAATGTAACCTTCATTTCTGCCTGGGTCTTTTTTAAGCTGTTGCCATACTCAGTGAGTTCTTTGAGCATCCTGATAACCAGTGTTTTGAACTCTGTATCTGTTGGTTGGTTATCTCTGTTTTGTTTAGTTATTTTTCCAGTGTTCTGATCTGTTCTTTCATTTGAGCCATATTTTTTTGTCTCCTCAATTTGGAAGCCTCTCTGTGTTTGTTTCTGTGTATTAGGTAGAGCTGCTTTGACTCCCTGTCTTAGTAACATAGCCTACTGTAGAAAAGACACCTATAAATTAGATGGGGCAGAGCCTTAGGTAATCACCAGGGCAGGTCAACCCACTTCACTGCTTTGTTGTACTTTGTGTGGGAAGGACTCATTGAGGGGACAATGCCACTGCCTGGCTTCTGGAGGTTTTTCCAGCATTCGCCCTGTTTCCAGTAACTTCACTTACTCCCTGTGCGTGATTGGTGCCCTTCCATCTGTTGTCCTGTTGCTGAATTCCAGAGCGGGTGGATCTCTATAAGTTCTAGGTCCATATGGGCCCTCTAAGCAGAGTCTCTTGAAAATCCAGCATGTTCTTCTGCTACTCCAACTTCCACTGGTTTTTACAGCCAGAAGTTGTAGGGATTTATCTTCCTGGCACTGGAGCCCTGGGCTGTGTGATCTGGCTTGGAACTGAGATCCTCCCCTCCTGATTTTTAATCACTATATGTGAATGTGGGACCACCCATTCCACCACCTATCCATGCCACATCGTGGTGTCTCCACATTTCTCCACCCATCTTCACATCTCTACTCCTCTGACCTGTCTGGATGAATATGGCTTCTTTAAATCCTTGGTTGTTGGAATTCCACAATTCAATATTCTGATGGTCCTGGGTGTTATTTGTTTTGAGGTCTGGTTGTAATTTTTTCTATAGTTGTGCAGGTAAGCAAAGCATGTTTCCTATACCTCCATCTTAACTGGAAGTCTATGTGTAATTTAAATAGTGCAGTGAGGCTGTGCTCCATGAGCATTTGTTGAACACCTGTTTCATGTAGATCCCTACCTAATGGACCAATACTGAAAAGCAGTTCAAAGCAGAGTCCAAGCTATAGCCTAAAAGAAAAGATAAAATAAGTAAAGACCATTTCAGTTCATATTCCAGAAATAGGGCTTCCTTCTATGTCTGAAACGTGCAACAGCCAAGGATATCAGTGTTTAATGACCTGAAATCAATATGTCAAGAAAGAAATTGAGCTTCTACCTTAAAGCAAAAGGCTAGCCAAAACGAATAAGGACCTACTGAATGCTCACTTCTGAAAACCCCACATTCACACAGAAGACCTCACAATTTGGGAGGCCTGAGGATGGCTCAGCTACAAAACATTTTTCTCACTTTTGTTACCTCCCAGGATTGCTGAATGACAGTTTCAGCAGGTGTTAGGGTACATTGTGGTAATATGCCACGTTACTCCTTGGAAGACTCCATGTGGAGGCAGATGATTCAAATACAGGTGATCTGTGAGGCTCTGACTGAGAAGTGGGTAATAAACCTGTGAAGCAAAATGCTATGTAAGGTGCTTATTTTTGGTGGCTTAACAAAGTAGTCATCACATAGAAGGTTCTGTTTTCCTTTGTTGAGACTACGTCTGTCTGAGTTCCAACCTGTGGACCAGTGTATGTCCTACATCTGTCTGAGTTCCAACCTGTGGACCAGTGTATGTCCTGAAAATAGTGACTGGCTTCCAGTCATTGTATTTTGTTTATTATGCAGACAAAAAAAAAAAAAAAAAGGTTCTCTGGAAAGTAACCTCACAGAGTTATCTGATCATAAATTTCTAAATGGGCAGATAATGGCGTATTGTCACACCCTGGCCATAAACCTTTTTTTTTAATTACTTTATTGTTGTTCAATTACAGTTTGCATTTTCCCCCCACCACTCCCCCCCACCCCAGCCAATCCCACCCCCTCCCCCACTCCCACCCTCCCCGTTGGTTATGTCCATGTGTCCTTTAGAGTATTTCCTGGAAACCCTTCCCTACACTGTCTCCTCCCCCTTCCCCTCTAGCCATTGTTAGATTGTTCTTAATTTCAATGTCTCTGGTTGTATTTTGTTTACTGTTTTGTTTTGTTGATTATGTTCCAGTTAAAGGTGAGATCATGTGGTATTTGTCCCTCACCGCCTGGCTTATTTTACTTAGCATAATGCTCTCTAGTTCCATCCATGCTGTTGTAAAGGGTAGGATCTCCTTCTTTCTCTGTGTTGCGTAGAATTCCATTGTGTAAATGTACCATAGTTTTTTGATCCACTCATTGACTGATGGGCACTTAGGTTGCTTCCAGCACTTGGCTATTGTAAATTGTGCTGCTATAAACATTGGGGTGCACAGGTTCTTTAGGGGTCATAAAAGAAAGAATAAACAAATGAGACCTCATCAAATTAAAAAGCTTCTGCATGGCAAAAGAAAACAGCATTAAAATGAAAAGAGAACCAACTATATGGGAAAACATATTTGCCAATGATGACTCAGACAAGGGTTTGATCTCCAAAATATATAAAGAACTCACACGACTCCACTCCAGGAAGACCAAAAACCCAATTAAAAATGGGCAAAAGACTTGAATAAACCTTTTTAGTAAAAGATTTATCTTTGTCTTAAGCAAGCCCTGCCCACTGTTTCTATGCATCTAGGTTAACACACCTTTGGAATAAACTGTAATTACTCACAAGAGAGCACATAATTCTGTGATCTAGCCTATAATCCAATCCCTACTTTGCTTTCTCCCTCCTTTATGTAATCTTTCTCAAGTTCTCTCCTTAATTTCAAATTCATAAAAGCTAGTGCAAAATTGTCATTCTCTGGGGCATTTGAGCTCTTGCTCCCCAGCATGTGTTATTAGTTTGGCTCAAACTCTTATAAAAAAGTCTCTACAGGTTTGACCTTTTCTTACGTCACAATTAGTTTAAAAAACAGCTTCTCCTATACCAACACAAGTTTGACAGTGTGATAAGAGAAAGCAGAGATATCTGAAAAGGTATGTGTTCTCATAGTGTTTCCAAACTAAAGGAGCTGGTTTTCATGAGCACATAAATGTGCAATCAAATGTGAATAGGAGTCTGTGGCAAAGAAAGTGAAGGTTTATTTAAGGAATGGCAGCAAGCCTGGAGACACAGGTGAGCTCATGCTCTAAAACAAGGGTGTCAAATTCATTTTCACAAGAGGCCACATCAACCTCACAGTGCTGAATGTAATTTCAACTCCTTAACAGTTAAGGATAGTTACATTTATACAGTCCTCAAATTATTTCAGCCCTTTGAAGGCAACCTCAAGGCTGATGTGGCCCCCGATGAAAATGAGTTTGACACCGCTGCTCTAAAATCTAGTTCCCTGGTGGCCCACACAAAAACAGATTGTATATGGAAAAAATGATTAATCATGGTGGCTAAGGGGTTGGGATTGTGGGCTCTGACTGGTTGGACCCAGAATAGGGATAGTTGATGGTTGTTTCATGTTGCGGTCCCGTCCAGTAGGACCACGTGTCGTTGTGGAATGCTTGTCCTATATCTCCAGACAAGTGACGAATAAATTCACGTGGACTAGAGAAATCTGGTGGAGAAAAAGGGATGTGTGGCCAATCTCTAAAATGATAAAGAAAGGGGCCCGGACCCCTCACCTGGACAGGCTTTTATTGATATTCTAGGTACATTACATCCAGGATGGTTCTCATTAACTATGCACAGGTTCGCTTTGGGTGGATACCTTTTACAGATAACAAAGGAAAGAATGTTGCCAGCTGCTTCAGAGAGAAAGGTCATTTACAAATGTAAAAGAGAGAAGGCTGGGCGGTTTACATTCATGCTTGGGAAGTCTAGCACAAGTCACAGTAAACTTCTGCTGTCTCCGTCCCAGGTGAGGGAGTTTTTGCAAGAGCAAGTTTAAAAGCAGCCTAGGAACAATCCATGCCTGGTTCCCCCCAATGCATATACTAGGCATTGATGTGCTCCAAGAGTTATGGCTACAAACCACTGTGGGGGAGTTCCACTTGAGAGTGCATCAGTAAAAGGTATTTTTCAGGGGCATTCTGAGCACCCCCCACTCACCACAATGGGCACTGACACAGGTGCTGTCCCTACAACAGTGACAGCAGTGAAGCAGTACTGGCTGCCTAAGGCCATTAGGATGTCTCAGCTACTATAGAAGGAATAGAAGCTAGCCTCTTCTGTGAAGGGCAGGTACCTATTCCCTCAGATGCATGATATACTGATGGGTCCAGCAGGAGCCAGCCTGCCATGTGGACTGCCAACCAGAAACAGATACAATCTGGTTAGATACTGGAGTAGGTATGAGTAGCCAGTGGGCAGAACTGCAAGCTTTGTGGCTCATGGCTACAAATGAAGCACAACCCCTGACTATTTGCACAGATAGTTGGGTGGTGTAGACAGCCACTTGGATGTGGCCTGGAGAAATAAAGGCCCCCTTATGCATTGGGTGGCTCTTGTTGCCCCTTGGAGAAAAGGGGTGGGGAGAAACTTGCAAATAGTGCCCTGAGTCATGTGGACATGGCCCCTGTACAGTAAGTGGAGGCAGTCTGACTTCCTCACCCAGGTGTCTGGGTAACTAAGGGAAGCAGTGTTCCCATAGCCTGGAATTGACGTGATAAACAGTGTTCTCATAGCCTTGAGACGGGGTCCAATAAACTGTTCCCATATCATAAAGTGGGTTCTCATGCACAGAATTATGTTATGTTATGTAATGTTCTCACATTTTTCCAGCTTTGTTCCCCTCTAGCACTTAAACAAGTAGGGGCTTCTCACTAGAGAGAGACACACACAAGGGGACAGGTGCCACAATGAGTGCCATGCTGGGGAGCAAGGGCTATGACATGTGCCACACAGAGACATGCAGATAGACATGCAGTTTGCAGCATATGCGTGGCTCACCCATCCATGAATAAAGGCATGTCAGACATCCCAATGGCTCTGAATATTTTTCCATCTGCACGAATACCATGAACCTTCCTGGACTTGAAAGGTCGCAACACAGCCCCAGTCTTAAAGGTGACATACCCAGGGCCAGCAGACCATGAAATGTTTTTTCTGTGGCACCTTTGTGATATCCTTATGGGCCATTATGAGTTCTCCACTGTTGTTGTAAGTAGATGATGAACCCCCAGTTAAGGCACGAAAGGTTTGGTATTTGTACCCAGGAAGGCTCCGTCTGTCTGCCACTGTCTTATTGGCTGACCCGAAACTTGCTTGAATGTTGCCTGAGAGTCGTGATTTGCCATTGTTAGTTTTCATAACTGCTTTGTCTTTTTACCTTCAGGGTACAAATTAAGACCTTAGTGGTCTGGGTACATACCTATGCCTCAGTAGCTAACCAATCAACATGCTGGATCTTCACTGAAATCCCCCTGAACATAGCTGCTGACCTCCCATGGCACATCTCTCCAGCTTCTGTCTCAAATTGGACTTGGTTACAGCACCAGTGGAATGGTATGCATCCTTTGTGGAATACGACCTGGACTGATATCTATACTGGAGCAGAGCAGTGGAATGACAACCCCAGCTGTTAGCCAGCTACTCCATATGGGATGATTCAGGGTGGCTCATGGCTGAGGCCATGTATTTGTCTCGACCAGCCCCCCTCTGTATTGAGAACCTCCAAGGATAAGCCCAAATGGGCTGGACTCCAACAGGTCTGTATCAGAAGCATACTCTTAACACATTGCATACCGCATAGAAATCTCTAAGATATATGCCAGGGACCACACGTTTTTGGGCAAACTGCACGTTATTTAAATCATCATAACTACAGATCGTCTCCAGAATCATCAAAACAGTCATCTGCATCTTTGATCTCACTAGGAGTATCTGATAAATTATCATTAAATACTTCCGGAAGTGTATCCGTTTCATTGGTTTCCTTCTTTTTTCAGAGAGGGGGCATTTCTAAAAGCGCCAGGAACCTGAAGATGAAGACTATTCAAATAACCAAAATACAATGTAACTGCAATGCTTTATGGGTTTGTGCAATTATATAGTTT
>VMDR010028130.1:0-13285 GCA_007922815.1 Macrotus californicus
GGTCTATGTGTCTGACTGCTGATTACTATAGTTTTGTAGTAAGTCTTGAAATTAGAAAGTATGAAAACTATAGCTTTGTTCTTTTTCAAGATTGTCTTGGTCATTCAGGTCTCCTTATGATTCTGTATGAATTTTTGGATGCATTTTTTTCTTTTTCTGCAAAAACAACCATTGGAATTTTGATTCATAAACACTGGATGTCTTTTCATTTACTTGTGTCTTATTTAATTTCTTGCAGCAATGTTTTCTGGTTTTTAGTGTATAAGCCTTTCACTTCCTTGGTGAAGTTTACTCCTAAGTATCTTATTCTTTTTGGTAATATTGTTTTGATGAAATTGTTTTCTTAATTTCTTTTTCAGATTTTTCATTTTTAATGTATAGAAACACAACTGATTTTTGTGTGTTGATTTGTATTCTGCTCCTTTGCTGAATACATTGATTAGATCTATTTTTTAATAGAATCGTGTAGGTTTCCTAAGTATAAGATTATGTCATCTGTGACATTCTTCTTCTCTAATTTGGGTGCATTTTATTTCTTTTTCTTGTCTAATTGCTCTGGCTAGAACTTAAAGTATTATATTGAATAAAAATGGCAAAAGTAGGCATCATCGTGTTGTTCCTGATCTTAGAGAAAAAGCTTCTAGTCTTCTACCATTGAGCATGATGTTAGCTATGGCTTTCTACATATAGATTTTAAGGTAGGCTTTTTTTGTATTCCTAGTTTGTTGAGTATGTTTATCGTGAAAAGTGTTGAATTTTGTCAAATGCTTCTTGTACAAGTGTTGAGATATTCTTGTATTTTTATCTTTTCATTCTGTTAATGTAGTATACATTGATTGACTCAAAACTTTAAAGCAACACCAGTCTCATACTGGAAAACAGTATTTATGTCCAATGCAATTTTAGAATGAAATGTATTTTATTTTAGATGAGATTGGGCGCATTCAGGGTGGTATGTCTATAGACAAAATGTATTTTATTTTAAAATAATTAATTGATATGCACATAAACAGTTAATCAAAATCCTAAATTAACCAGAAAGTCACATTTCTAAACTGCATGAGTGCTTACTATATTTTAAAAATCAGTATTATGGAATTCTAAATATTTAATTCTAAGTTTATCATATGTGACAGCTTCATATTAAATATTGTTTTGATAATGGAAACTTACTAGCCAATTGATTTTATTTCTTTGCCATGGTCCCATGAATTAGATATAAAATATATTAAGTGAATAAAACTGCATCACAAACCAGTACATATGATTATGATTTTTCAAGCCTGAACACACATGCATGAGAAATTAAAGAAAAACTCATTAACGCTCCCTTCACTTTCAATGTGTGCAATGTTCAGTAGTAATTTTTCACACTAGTAATGTGGAATTTATCAGAATGAAAAATATTGTACAGTATTTGAGGAAAAATTCTTGTGCCTTAGTAAAAAAAATTAGCACAGTGTAGAACATGTCACAGACCAAGTGTCGTCTATCTGAAGGCAAAATTAATTGTATGATTTATGCAACAGAAAATTGAGTTTTTTAGAAATGAAGTAGGTGCTGCTAAATTAAAATTTACATTTCATCATACCAAAGTGAGGTATAGAAGAAAAAGTTCTTCCTTTCAGATTGAATCATTATGAGTAAAGAAAAATGTAGAAATATGGCAATACTTTACATTTTTAAGAAAAGAAATTTCTTGTGTTGTGGAATAAAATTCCCCTTTCCCCCTCCATGAATTATTTATTTTGAATGGCTACACTGACCAAATTGATCATGTGATTTTCAATATGGCACTTCCTGATACAACAGCAGCAACAGCAACGACATTCATAGTAACAACAATGACAGCTATCACTAATTGAATGCCTACTATGAATCAGGCACTTGACATATACAGTTGTCCCTTAAACAACATGGATTTGAATTGAGTGGATCTATTTTTTTTTTAATTTATTTACTCATTTATTTTTAAGTGAGAAGAGAAGGGAGGGAGAAAGAATGGGAGAGAAAGGTGGATGTGAGAGAAGAATATCTATCACTTGCCTTTCATACACACCCGACCTGGGATTGAACCTTCAACCTAAGCATTTGCCCTGACCAGGAATCAAACCAGTGACGTTTCTCTTTACAGGACAATGCCCAACCAACTGAGCCACCTGAGTCAGGGCAGGTAGGTCTACTTTTTAAATAAATACTATAAATGTATTTTCTCCTCCTTATGGTTTTCTTAATAACATTTTCTTTTCTCTAGCTTACTTTATTGTAAGGATATGGTATAAAATACATATATAAAATACATGTTAATCAACTCTTTGTGTTATAGTAAGGCTGTCAATGGTAGGCTATTAGTAGTTAAGTTTTGGGGGAGCCAAAATTTATACACAGATTTTGCTATTGATATTCTGTTGTCTAACACAAGCACCACCTATAACTGCCTTTGAGAGACACAATTATTACTTGACCTCAGAGTTCCCTGTTAGGAGTCACAGTAATCTTGGCAGGGCAAAGAAACATAGGTAGCCAACATCTGCTATATTTTACCCACATATGGTTACCTTTAGCTCATACCAAACTCTATTTCATCTATAAAAATGGACAGTAAATTGATTTTATTCTATATGCATACAAAGCAAAAAGATTTAAGCTGCTTTTTTGAGAATGGGCCAATGTAGGTGGCCTATATTTGAGACTTCTAGAAACTTCCTACTCACTGTCAAGAACACTGTTGTGTGTATACATAGGAAAGTATTTATCTATGTGGTGAGCTTGGATGTATCTGGGTATGATCAGAAGGAAGGTCAACATTAAAATTAATGTAAGTCATCTGTATGGATACAAACATTTGTGTTTGATGATCATTTTGACAACTTAGAATAGAAGGGCAGATAAAGTGCTTCCCAGACAAGGTAAAGCTAAAGGAGTTGATCATCATCAAGTCCTTATTATATAAAATGTTAAAGGGTTTTATCTAAGAAAAAGAAAAGGATCAAAGCTATGAAAAGTAAAATAACAACAAACTCACAACTATCAACAGACAGAACCTAAAAAACAAAAACAAATAAAGCAAATAACCACAACAGGAACAGAATCACAGAAATGAAGATCATATGGAGAGTTATCCATGGGGAGAGGGAAGGGGGAGAATGAGGGAAAAGATACAGGGAATAAGAAGCATAATTGGTAGGTACAAAATAGACAGAGGTATGTTAAAAATAATATAGGAAATGGAGAAGCCACAGAACTCATATGTATGATCTATGGACATGAAATAATGGGGGGATTGCTGGAGGAAATGGGGGTACTGGGTGAGGGGGGCAAAGGGCAAAAATGGGACAACTGTATTATCATAATAAAATATGCTTAATAAAAAATATAAAAAACATAAAAGGAGAAACATAAAAGTAAGTGCCTAGTTTTTTGGATGTGACAAGTCTTCCTAATAGTACTTTCCCTAGAAAATCTTTCTTCCTCTCTTTGAATGCAAGACAAATAATCCTTCTGGCATGGTGGCTGTTCAGACTTGCATGGCAGGGCTGACTGTAGGAGACAATCTGTTTATGAAGATGCTAAACATCCCTACATGGCCAGCATTGGCCAAAAGACTATAGATAGATTGTTGCAATACCAATAGAGCTGGTTTTGATTGGATTCCCTGGACATTTGTTCTGAATAGAAATTTCTCCATCAAAGTTTTATTGAGCTGGCCAATCAGAACAGACCTTTGTTAGGAAGTAGGGAAAGAAGATTGGGGCAGAATAGGAACTTGATCCACAATACAGATGCTCTTGTAACCAAAGTCTCAGTTGATCCTCTGGGGAACAATGCAGCTGGAATAAGCCTTCATTCCAAATTGAGCCAAGACAGCAGGGCTTCTGTTTCTGTGCACCAGCCAGTCATACTGCAGGCCACCCCAAGAAGAGAAGGAAGTCTGCAGCTAGAGGGTTTTTGAAACCATAGGCAAAATTTTCAGGGGTTGAGAACTATCAGTAGCAGAAATTCTCAATGATTGTCAAGATGTGTGCATTAATCCCGAAGTGCAGATCTTGGCAAGACACCACAGTATCCTCTCCAACAGACAGCAAAGGGTAAAGAAAGCAAGCAAGATGAGGTTTCATAGAATCATATATCCTGTAGATTAAATTGGCATTTTCAGTTCTACAACGTAAAGTCAAGGGCATACTAGGAAAAGAGAACAGTAGAAACTAAAGTATAGAAGCAGGGTAAAACTTTGGGTGTATGAGGAAGTCTTTCATTCACATCACACATCTGTACTGAGCAGCTCCTATTTCCAGACAAAATCCTAGGTGCATAGTGAGTAAGAGAAGAAAGAGAGAATTGGAGCAGACATGTTACAAAACATAAGGGAATAGAATAGAAACAGATGACACTGAAAACGCAAATAAGTCAGTCACAGATGCTACTGAATGACATACAATGTACTCTGCATGCTGACTGAAAGCTAATAAAATAATATAATCAGATTCATCTATTTGAAAGCTGATTAGACTGTCAGCTTTGAAAGCTGATTAGACTGTCATACTGTGAGTATGACTTGGGGGAGAGACTAGAGTCAAGACCACTAGGTTCAATGTGTGGCAGACAATGTTAATTGTACTCCCAATATCCAGTCTACATCCTTGTCTTACTAATGAAGCCTTCTTTTTATTTTAAAGATTTTATTTATTTATTGTTAGAGAAAGGGGAAGGGAGGGAGAAAGAAAGAGAGAAAAACATCAATGTGTGGTTGCCTCTCATGTACCCCCTACTGGGGACCTGGTGTGCAACCCAGGCATGTACCCTGACTGGGAATCAAACGGATAATCCTTTAGTTCACAGGCTGGCACTCAATCGACTGAGTCACATCAGCCAGGGCTAGGTCTTCTTTCCTTTGCAGTGAATGCATAGCAATCCAAATGCTTTCTCATCTTCTGTGGTCATATGAGACTAAAGCACATTTCCGCTGGTGGTTTCTGGGAAACTTATGGTTTCTTGAATAATAGAATGGTACAGGTGTGGTTGACATGCTCTTTTCCCCTTCTTATTGTTCTGATATGGATGTGATGGATAGAGCTGCAGCAGCCATGTAGCAGCCAAAGGGAAAGGAGCAAAGGGTGGTAGAAATATCATTCTGTCATGGAGCCGCTGAACCAATGGAAGCAGCCACTTACCTTGAGACATTTTGTTGTGTAAGAAATATAAACCCTATTTAGTTAAGCCATTTAAACTTTGTTGTTCATACTGGCTGTGAGTGTAATCTTAACTAATATAAAAAATAGCCCAGGAACAATTCAATGGGGACCAGACCCAGGTAAGGGAAATTCTGAATAAGATGCCAGGACAGTGAAAAATATGTGAGTGGCTGAATCCACTGGACCAACCCACTAGGAATATACTTAGGCACATTTTGCAGGCTCACCTTCTACCTCACTTTATTTCTTAACCATGCAAAGCTATTTTTTAAAACTTCTCTACCTTTTCAAATGTCTTTCTCTGCTTAGCATCTCTTCCCACATATGCTTTACAATTTATTTTAAATATCACCTTCTCCATAAAGCACCCTCTCCCCTGTTCATCCCTAGGAATATAGCATTCCTTTTCTATGAACTGAAGATACTGTTTTTTAAAAATAATTATGTGCCAAATATTAAGTGTTTTACAGATATTAAATCATTCTTTTAACTAACCACTGAGACAGGTACTGTGAGAAGTCCTCATTTTACTGAGAAGGGTTACTGAGGTAGAGAAGGATTTATTAACATGCGAAATACATGAACCTATGAAATTACAGAGCTTGTATTGGAATTCAGGAGATATGGGGACTCTGCTGAACTACTTCCCACAGGAGAAAAAACAAAAAGGAAAATAGAATCTGAATAGACCTGAGTTCAATTCTTCACTATAGGGCAATGGTAGTGAATGTGATATCACACCTGTAATTGGTTGCATGGTGGCCTCCAAAAAGATATGTCTATACTCCAGATTCTGTGACTGTGACCTTATTTGACAAGAGGATCATTGCAAATGTAATTAAGTTATGGATTTTCAGTGGCTATCATTCTGGCTTATCCAATTGATCCCTAAATCCAGTAACAGGTATCCCTATAAGAGACGCACAGGAAAGTCTGGGAGAAGAGGAGAAGGCCACGTGAAGACAGACAGGGACTATTGGTACGCAGCCACAAGCCACAGAATACCTGGTGCCACCAGAAGGTGGAAAAGTCAGCCTTTAGAAGGAGCAGGGCCCTGCCAACACCTTGATCTCAGTCTTTTGGCCTTCAGACTGAGAGTTAATATATTTCTGTTGTTGTAACCCACCAAGTTTGTAGTAATTTGTTACAGCATCCCTAGGAAACTAATACACCATCCCTGGCCATTCAGGTCAAGGCAATTCTCATTATCTTCTCCTATCAAAGCTTTCAAATAACACATTATCAAGCAATTATTACCAGCAGTCTAAATTACAGGTAATTGCACAAAGTTTCTGCTATGGCTGCATAGTTTCTAGACTTTAAACCAAAGTGGGGTTAATTATATGAGAGAAGGTGAAACTTCATGGAAAAACATCAGGAATGTTTTTCACAATAGCTAGGTATGACACGATTATTAGCACATATACTGCTAGTGGGCCAAAAACTTTCCATGGTTTGTGGTCTTTACCAGATTTCTTTTGAATTTTTAGAATTTATATATTTCAAAATCTAATTTTTTGTGAATTTAACACTAAAGCTCGGGGCCTGGAAATTTTTCCTTTAGTAAATACATTATGTTTAACATTCACTTTGGGGGCTTGCTTTCTTCCCTATGTAGAACATAGTGACTACCAATGATCATTCTTGGATAATCTCATTCACATCTGACCTTGAAACCTCAAATATTTTCCAAGCCAAAGACTCTAAAACTTTTTATTTTAAAGTTTGTTATATAGTAAGTTGCAGACATCTTGACAGGAAGATATGCCCAAACGATACGTCATTTACCCAGTAACAGGTAGAGAAAGTAGACGTCAGGCAGAGAAAGTGCCCTAACATAGGTGAGAATATATTCTCAAATCAAAGCTATACATACATCCTCAGAGGCTGACTGTTCTAGTTGTGGAAATACAAATCTGTCCGGATGGTGAAAACCCCTGAGGAATCTGCCAAATCCACCTGAGAAACCTAAGTTTCCTAGATTTTTAATTCCATCCATCTCCCTGCCACCCTCTCACCCCATCCCTCACTGCCCAACTCCTTGTCTAGAGTGTGGTGCATTCTCCTGGTTTCCTGAAACCCACAGCAAAGCAATGCCTCTATACAATCCCATTTTTCCTCCCTGTTCCTTTGGTACCTTTTGAACCTATCTCTGCTTGTCACATGCAATTTAAAAATGATTAGTCTTCCCATCCACCCTCTCCTGCCCTGCTTTTTTCCAAGATCAATTTCCATCCTACTTTTTTCAGGACTCCTTGCTCCCTATGTCCCTGTCTTTCCACTCACGCTGGACTTTCCCAGCTTCCTGGGCCCAGTTTTGGCTGCAGAGGCTTCTTCATCCCTCCCTCTAGCTCTCGAATGCCCTAATCCAGTTCCAGACTCCTCCCCACATGGGTCCAAGGTCCTCTGCTCCTGGGTGTGTTCCCTGAAAAGTTTTCTCACAGTCTTTCCTAAGGCCTGCTGCTGCGGTGACCAGACTGCTCTGTTTCCTAGGATACCTTCTGCTTTCTCCAAAACTTTCTCGGTGGTTAGATCCTTCCGCAGATTCCCCACACTGACCTGCAAAATTCCTGGGCACAGGTGAGCTTTGAAAGCTTCAGTGAAATTGGGATGAATGGATTTATTCTTCTCAGACAGGTTATTTTTCTTCCAAAAAGGTCCTCAACCTGGAATTCCCCTTAGTCATATTGAGGAGCTTTTTAAAAATGTATTCATTCCTACAGATTTGGATATACTTGGTCTGTGTGGGGCGTGATCATTGCAAAGGTTTAACCAGCTTCGGGGTAAGGGGAGAGTATGTGTGTGTACTTTTTAGGGTTAGTACAAAATCCCGAACTTATGCATGCTCTTCTTACCTGGCTTGGTATCTAGAGTTCCCATGTAATCTTTGACGATACAGCAGCCCACCCTTAGGCGGCCTTTTACTCCCTGTCCTCAGCCCTAATTCACCCCCAAAACAACAGGAACAGAATGTACCCTCAGAGCTTTCCAAGAAAGCTGCTGGGAAAGTTGGCAATACGTCTGGGCCTGGAAAGCAGCCAAAGAGATTTTAATAAATGGAGCTAGAAGAGCCCAGGCTGAACAAGAATTCACGGTGATCACAGTTACTTACATTTGTTGATGAACTGTAAACTGCCCTGGAAACTCTGGCAACATAATATTGCTGGGCAATTAACCCCATGCGTCACACTGGTGCTTCTGCCCCGTTTTCTCCGCTAGCTTTGACTACTGAAGACTGCAGCTGGCCTTCAAAGTCTTCCAGTCCGAAGTGGCCATTTTACAGATGAGGAAAATGAGGCGAAGGCAGATGTAGTTTAGCAGAAGTCTCACAGCTGAACAGGGCAGAAGGGAGGCAGGAAACTCAGTCATCTTATGAATGCCCAAAGTTCTTTGCGAGGCACTCACTTCTCACCTATTTAGTAGCCTGCTTTGGAAATACCACCGATGATGCCCATGTGCAAACTGGCAGTTTGGTGAATGCCTAAGAGAAATTAAATTTTGTAAAAAAAAAAAAAACAAGGGCAGAAGGTTATTGATGCTTCGTTTTTCAGCTCAGAAAACATGGGAAGTATGTTTTTATCCCTCTGAGTTTCTCTATAATTCTCTCGGAAGGGCGAGTTTTAAAAGACTGCAGATTTAATGTGTGGTTCTGGATCTGCCACGTGGTAAGTGTACACTCCATAGTCATAGTTATTTTTAATGGAAAATGTTTTGCAACATCAGCATGCTGCAAAGCAGAAACACGACGAGGCCCCCACGGTTTCCTTTGTGAACAGAGAGAAATGAAATTTTGCAAGTTGTAGCTGTTGCATTGATTAGGGACTCAGTTTTTCTTTTTAGTTTAAATGTGTATTCAGATTCTTTTTTTTTCCATAAAAATGTTGACTGCTCACTTTTAATTCCAAAGTTTAGTTATTAGTAACCAGTGCCAACCAAGTCGGTGCAGTCAGCTACATTTTATCTGTGAACTTAGAAAAGTGAAGCAATCAGGTAAGACAGGTGACAAGGGTTTGCTTGCATATTTATTTAAAATGTCTGGAACAAATCTAGTGAGAACTGGACATTTACACTGGGGAATGATGTTAATGCCTACCAATGTTATTTGTCCCCTAAATAATTTGAGAAATGTGACAGTTTAGTTATGTATGCTTTTAAAGGAAGGTTTTTTATTCCCTCTATAGTTACTATAACATAAAATGACTAACAAATGTATTCTGCACGCATATGAAACTTTATTTTTTGGTTAGGTGCCTTTTTGATGCAAGTAATAGGAACAAATTATAATTAGTTTAAGCAGGAAAGAATTCAATCCAAGGACTAGATCTCATT
Source organism: Macrotus californicus (assembly GCA_007922815.1). NCBI lineage: Eukaryota > Metazoa > Chordata > Mammalia > Chiroptera > Phyllostomidae > Macrotus > Macrotus californicus. The sequence goes on from VMDR010028130.1 coordinate 9,522, forward strand.
TAGGTACTAGAAGTAGTGATTGCAAGGTCATGAGGCCTCCCTCAGTCTATTATTTCTTTTCCTTTCTACTTCATTTATTTTTCAGACCTGCTTTCACAGTTTCTCATGTCCTTCTGGTGGGTTAAAGGTCCCCAAGTCATATCTTCAGGCTTAGATTTTGTAGATATAGCTGCCCAAAGAGGAGATGATCTTTCACAGTTCCAATTCCATATTCCTAAGGAAGGTTCATTTTGGGTCAGTGGCCTATTCTTGGATCAATCATCCAAGGCTACATGGGCAAGTTACAGAGCAGAAACCTATGTAGCTTCAGTGGGTCACCCATATAAGAGGCCTGGGAAGTGTAAGGACAGGCTAGGCAGACAACAAACTAGATATTCACTAAATATTTATAATTCACTAAGTACTTTTAATGATTTATTTTGATCCTTAAAGAATGACAGACAACTCTGTATTCAACTCTCTACAGCATTTTCCACTTTATAATCTTATTGTTGTTTATCTGGTTTCCTCATGAGTCTGTGAAATTTTGTATTTTTTAGTGCCTGACATGGGGTGGGGAGGGTCGATAAATATTTGCTGAAAGAATGAATGACTAATCCTGTCAGAAAGGACACTTTGATAAGAAAACTGGGATGAACTTAGATTAAGTGACAAGATGAAGATCCTTGGCTAATAATGAGTATGAGATTAGTGTCTATGGCCTTCAGCTCTTTCCCAGCCACCAAGGTGCCTTCTACATAAAAATTGTCTTCTTCTGTCTATTGTATCAATGATTGACATGAAAAGTTTGGTCTGGTGTTTAGAATTGTGAAAATAATAGAATTGCAATAAAGGTACAATGCATTTTATAAGAACGTGATTTTACCCTCTTTGTACATTGGTTAAGAGTAGTTTTCAACTAACTACAAAGAGTCTGTACTTTTCATTTAAATGTTTAAAGGGAGAAAGACTCTTAGTCTAGGCTTAGAATGGTAAAAATAAGGTTTATATTTTTCCATTTTAGGTGCTTTATTCCTGAAAATGATATTTGACATGGCAATTACTCCTGGAGAGGTGACCACTTCGCTCATAATTCTGGTGATGGTTTTTATTTTTGTGGGAGCACTCAGGAGTAAGGGGGGAAGGCAGGTGCCTCCTCCTGGCCCCTGGTCTTTCCCCATCATAGGAAATCTTCTTCAGCTTGGAGACCATCCTTACCTTACATTCACAGAGATGAGGAAGAAATATGGAGATGTTTTTCTCATCAAACTTGGCATGATGCCTGTCCTGGTGGTGAATGGAATGGAAATGGTGAAGCAAGTACTACTCAAGAATGGAGAACATTTTGCAGGCAGACCTAAGATGCACACATTTTCTTTCCTGGCAGAAGGAAAGAGTCTTTCATTTTCTGTCAATTATGGTGAGGGGTGGAAGCTTCATAAGAAAATAGCCTCTAATGCTTTACGGACTTTCTCTAAAGCTGAAGCAAAATCCTCCACCTGCTCTTGCTTACTTGAGGAACATGTCGTCCAGGAAGCTGCTGAGCTGGTTAAAGTCTTTGAAGAGTTGACTTCTAAGAATGGCAGCTTTGATCCCAGAAATGCCATCACGTGTGCAGTAGCCAACGTTGTTTGTGCCCTTTGCTTTGGCAAGAGATATGACCATGGTGACAAGGAGTTTCTTAGGATAGTTAAAACTAATGATGACTTACTCAAGGCTTCCAGTGCAGCTAATCCTGCTGATTTCATACCATGTTTTCGCTACCTTCCACTGAAGATTATAAATGCTCCTCGAGAGTTTTATCGGGCCTTCAATCAGTTTGTTGCACGACATGTACAAGATCATCTCACTACGTATGATAAGGTAGGATTTAAATTCATACCAGGACAAGGGATTCGTAAGAAGCAAAAGATAATGATGAGATGTGTTGAGTACCCAGGAAGTTGTGTATATTCGTCCTTGATTCTTTTCACTATAATTTTGCCATAATGACCCTTACACAAACTATTAGGAAATGTGAGTTTCAGTCAGTGAGATTATAGGGCAGTATTACTTAGTTTTCATGTAGGGACTCTAAGGAGTTCTGAATTCTTTGAGAACTCAGAAATTTCTCCAGTGTGTGCTAAAGTACATACTTGAATTGTGAATCTGTAGTTGGCTGATGAATAATGATCATGTAGGTAAGTTCTTTGAAGAAAATCAACCACTGATTTTTTTTCTCTTCCATTTCACATCTGAAACTATGAGGTCTTAAAAGTATCAGCATGTTTTTTTCAGAGAGTGTTTTGAATAACTACACAAAATATATTGTATAGGGAGCTTCCAATTTACCCTCTTTTACTACTTGAGTCCCTTTACTGTATAGAAATGCACTTTGAGAAGTTACTGCAGGTGACAAAAATGGACATTTTTGTGAGGCCCCTGTGATGTTTTCGGCCCATTTTTATGGTCCACAGAAGAGTAAATTTCCCTCACAAAATATGCATATACTAGAAATAGTAGCTATTGGAGGCTGATTTGCTGAGATGATGGCATCATGAAAAAAAATGAAAAGATGGATAATTGAGCAAATGAAGAGATATAAGGAGTTAAATCCCTTCCAATGAAAAAGAAGAGGCAGTACACAATCTGTTTCAAGGTACCATTCAGGAATGTTAGAACAAAGACAGTAAGTAAAAGAATTTGTAAAGTCCTAAGTTTTTCCTCCTACTCCCTAACCTGCTTCATCTCTTTCTGCATGCTGACTACAGTAAAATTGTTACAGTGGGTTTGGAAACCAATGATTATGTTCATTACCCAGCAATTTCTACATGGTAAGCTGATCTTTAATTTTTTTCAACTATGCTTCCAGCCATAGGAACTTTGTTATTGATTGAAAGAAGCTTTAAAAAGAAAATTGACTTTGCTCTCTTGGTTTTCTACTCTACATTCTTTTAAAATTGAGCATTAAAATTTGACAAGCAAAATTGGCTGTAAGGTTTAAAATGATCTACTATAGTCTTCATATTCCTAGGTGAATTGAGTTCATTTTATCTAACATGGTGCATGGGATTCATATATGATATAAAATGTAAATAGGGATCAATAATCATACTAAGATTTGTCTCCTCAGGACCATATGCGAGACATTACTGATGCTCTGATTAGTACATGCCACAACAAATATGCCACTTCCAAAACAGCCACTTTAAATGACGATGAAATCATAGGCACTGTGAATGACCTCTTCGGAGCTGGTATGTGAGAGTATCTGTCAAAATGTAAGAGAAATAAGGATTAATTGCTACTTTTGTGTTCTACTGTTTACAGTTTAAAGTATTTCCCTTTTTTGATCTCAGCCATTTTGTGTAGTTATCTCACTCCGATTTAACAATTTGACAATCTGCCTTCTTCCCACATCATTCAGAAAACTTTATTTTCATCACAGGAGTAGAGAATTGAGTTAGTCATGTTCTCCATGTGCATTGACATCGTTGTTCATGAAATACCTGTCCTTATTTGCTTGTTTATTACTCTGTATCCCTGAATCCCACTCTCAACCTGTTGGCATTCATTCTTCATCTGTTTTAAAAGGTGAAAGATTTATATGATCTGAAGAGAAACCAGAGGATTCTTCATCTGTTTTAAAGGGTTTTTTTGTTTTAGGTATTTTTATAAAGCAGGCTTTATATTGTCATGTATTACCATGTATTCTTATCTTATCATGATCTTTTTTTAAGATTTTATTTATTTTTAGAGAGAGAGGAAGGGATGAAGAGAAACATCAAAATACTAAAGGTGTTTTA
>VMDR010028131.1:0-13283 GCA_007922815.1 Macrotus californicus
GGGGGGAAAATGCAGACAACAGTAATTGAACAACAATAAAATAACTTTTTACAAAAGCATACTTATTTTTTACTTTCTTGTCTCTGAGATACCAAGCTCTCTCTCAGTTCTCCTCTTACCTATCAGCCTGCCTTTTGTTTTCCTTTGCTGGTTCCTTCTTATCTTTCTGACTTCTACATATAGAAGCACTTGGTCTGGGGAACTTACCTTCTTTTCTCTCTACATTCACTCTCTGCTCATCTCTTCTAGTCCTGTGACACTGAACACCATCTACATTGCAATGATTGTCAAATTTCTATCTCTTGCTTTGACATTTCACCTAAAATCTAGATTCAAGTAGCTAGTTGTCAATTCTGCATCTTCACTTGAAGATCTAATGTACATCTCAAATTTAAGTTTTATAAAATTTGAACATTGATCTTCCCCTCAGAAAATTTTCTACTTGCTCCCAGCATTCCATCTCTCAGTACGCGACAGCATCACTCCTCCCATTGCTCAAGTCCCAATTCCTGGACGCAGGCTTGACTCTTCTCTTTTCCCCACACCACACTACAATCCACCAGCAAATCCTGTACTTTCACCTTCAAATCAGATCCACAATCTTATCATTTATCACCACTTCCCATCCTAGCCATTCAAGACTAAATCCCTATCTTATTTCCTCTTTATTATTGTAATTACCATTCAAAGGTCTCCCTGCCCTGGTTGAGGGGCAAAGGTAGACCCTTTGCCCCTCAACCATCCCTTTTCCATTTACAGTCAGAATACGTCTCTTCAGTCAGTTCATGAAACTGCTATGCTCAATGTTTTCAGGTGGCTTCCGTCTGTCCCAGAATAAAATCTAAAGTCTATGCACTATTCCTAGACACTGAAAGGCAGAGTTCACTACGATACGAGCTTTGTTCTCAAGGAGTGATTTACTATATAAGTCTAGAAGCAAACAAAACAGCAAGCAAAATCAATTTGTGCACAACTCACTGGTCAGTTATGAACTTTAACATTTTATTTAAGAACAGAAGATTCCTTGGATATGCAATAAAATATTTCATTTGTCTCCACTGACATCCTAAGCTGGCATTAAATCTAAGTTCCAGTGTACATAGTGAGCACTCAAAATGTCTGCTGAATAAATAAATAAATGCTTAGGAAATAGACCTCTTATTTATTATTTGTGATGATGATGATGAAGACCAAGAATTGAATATATACAGTGTAAGGTGTGGTCTTTCATATATTTAAATTACACTTTTACCCCAACAACTCATTATCTCCATTTTACAGGTGAAGCCATAATTTTGTGGCTCAGAAAAGTTCAATGCCTTTCTCAGGATGTAACTGTAAAGCTTGAGTCTATGAGGCTTCAGTGCCTGCTTCTGACACAGCCATATCATGACGAGTCATTGTATATCTGTAAGGCTTTTACCATTACATGGTGAGGCAAAAGTAGGTTTACAGTTTAGGATTTATTCTTCTGTTATTATATATTAATTATTGTATTGTTTTCCATGCAAACTGTAAACCTACTTTTGCCTCATCCTGTATAATGCTTCATTATTATCTTCACAAACCTCCAAAAGTCATTGAAAAGTGACAGACAGATAATCCTATACTTAGTCTACAGATGGGCATGCTAAGCTCCTAAGAGGCTCAATGTCAAGCGAGGAGATGCAAAGCCCAGTCTTCTGCTCCCTTCTCCCAGTACGTCTTCTCTGCTGTCTCATGCTGTCTTACCTATATCGTTCTTCGCTAAATGAATTGGACCATTTCACCCTTTATGTCCCAGAACATATTTTCTAGAGTTGATAATCCCATAATTTGTATAGTTTATTAACCACCTTTCTCATATATCATTTTTTAGTATGTCAACTCCCTATCCCCTGGATATTAGGAACATAATGCTGTTTTCTGGAGATGCTCACAATCCCATGGGAAACTGAAGTCAAGTAATCAAACTTTTAATGTCAAATTACAATCAGTTATTTATTTATTATACAAAAAGAAATAAAAAAAAATTCTCTGGCCAATATGGAGGCGTAGGTAGACACACTGTGCCTCCTCACACCACCAAAAGAAGGACAACAACAAATTTTAAAACATAAAACAACCAGAACTGACAGAAAATCGAACTGTATGGAAGTCTGACAACCAAGGAATTAAAGAAGAAACTTTTATCCAGACTGGTAGGAGGGGTGGAAACGGGCTGGGTGGAGAGGACTCGTGAGGCGGAGTAGCAGCTGGCAGTACGGGGAAAGGCATGACCGGCTGGGAGAGGTGGCAGCTGCAGATCAGGTGTCCCACACCCTCGTGCAGATAAACTGGGAGAAACAACTGGGCAGCGAGACAGACCCCACAACCCAGAGTTCCAGCATGGGGAAATAAACCCTAAAAGCCTCTGATTGAAAACTCCTGTGGGGGTTGAGGTGGCGGCAGTGGGAGAAACTCCTGGACTCATAGGAGAGTTCATTGGAGAGACCCACAGGGTCCTAGAGCATACACAAGCCCACCCACCTGGGAATCAGCACCAGAATCAGCACCAGAGGGGCCCAATTTGACTGTGGGTAGTGCAGAAAGTCACTGAAAACTGGCAAAGAGTGGAGCACGCACCATTCCCTCTTGGTCCCCTCCCCCACAAATAGCATCACAACGCAGCGACGTGGCTCCACCCCTTACTACATAACAGGCGCACCAAGACAACAAAAATGGCCTAAATGAAAGAACAGATCAAAGATCCAGAAAAATAGATAAACAAATGAAAGCTACAATAAGGGAAATGAAGGAAAATGTACAGGGAACCAACAGGAATGGGAAGAAAAACAGGACTCAAATTAATGGTGTGGACCAGAAGGAAGAAAGAAACATTAAAGCACAACACAATGAAGAAACAAGAATTCAAAAAAATGAGGAGAGGCTTAGGAACCTCCAGGTTGTCTTAAAATGTTCCAATGTCTGAATCATAGGGATGCCAGAAGGAGAAGAGGAAGAGAAAGAAATTGAAAACTTATTTGAACAAATAATGAAGGAGAACTTACCCAATCTGGCAAAGGAAATAGACTTCCAGGGAGTCCAAGAAGCTCAGAGAGTCCCAAAGAAGTTGGACCCAAGGAGGAACACACCAAGGCACATCATCATTACATTACCCAAGATGAAAGATAAAGAGAGAATCTTAAAAGCAGCAAGAGAAAAGGAGACAGTAACCTACAAAGGAGCACCCATAAGACTGTCAGCTGATTTCTCAAAAGAAACCTTACAGGCAGGAAGGGGCTGGAAAGAACTATTCCAAGTCATGAAAGGCAGGGACCTCCGTCCAAGATTACTCTATCCAGTAAAGCTATCATTTAGAATGGAAGGGCAGATCAAGTGCTTCCCAGATAAGGTCAAGTTCAAGGAGTTCATCATCACCAAGCCCTTATTATATGAAATGTTAAAGGGACTTATCTAAGAAAAAGAAGATAAAAAATAGGAACAGTAAAATGACAACAAACTCACAGTTATTAACAACCAAACCTAAAACAAGAACAAAAACAAACTAAGCAAACAACTAGAACAGGAACAGAATCACAGAAATGGAGATCACACAGAAGGTTATCATCAGGGGAGTGAGTGGGGTGAGAGGGGGAAAAGGTACAGGGAATAAGAAGCTAAATGGTAGGTAGAAGACAGGGGGAGGTTAAGAATAGTATAGGAAATGTAGAAGCCAAAGAATTCATATATGTGACCCATGGACATGAACTAAAGAGAGAGAGTGTGGGGGCGGGGAAGGGTATGCAGGGCGGAGGGAAGGGGTGGGCATATGGGACAACTGTAATAGCATAATCAATAAAATATATTTAAAAAATCAAAATAATTCTAAAATTTCTTTACTTGTATATTGTGACATAATCCAATAAGAAACCATACTCAGTATGATGAAAATTTCTAGATTTTCTGTATTTTTAAGAATCAATCTTTTATTCACTAGTCATAACTTATCTATATTTACATGAAATAAATGTTCCTTTTTGTCAGTAGCCTCTGTGTTGAATGATTCTTCTATGTTTAAGGGGAAGAGCCAAAGAGGAGAATCCTATTGAAGATAGAGAACAGTAAAATAACAATGTAGATAGTCTTTGCCAAAAGAAAACTGATCACCAAAGACAGGTAGGTATGAAGCCCCAGCTGGCTGAGTAAATCAAGATAAAAGTATCATTATTAGAAGAAACATAGCTTTATTTCTGTTTCCCAAAGAGGAGAATAACAATCCATACAAAGCTTTGGGGTCTATGCCATGAAGTGAATAAACAAATGAAGGTTGTTCATTCGTTCAACAAGTATGTCTGCTGTTTTCAAGGCACTGTTATTGGTGTCTTGAGTGGAAACCTTTTGTGGGATGCTCTATTGTACATGCAATTGTCTGTGAATGGCCACTCTGCTTGAACTTTGCACTAGGCACTTCAGCACTTGATTATCAGTATATCCTGCTTAAGGAAACTGACCCTGGGAAAATCAGGGTTGGAGAAATAATACTATAGTAACAAGCACTTTAGTGTGGTCCACAGAAATAATTTTAACACATCTATACAAACAATGGAGACAATGAAAATAGGTAAATCTCTTTTAAGTGAATTGCTAAGAAATACTGGTACTTTGAGATAAAGACAAGTCTTATGGTTGCACAAGCTATATAACCCCAGATCATGGTCCAGGAAGCCAAATAAATGCATGTATATTTTTTAAAAGTAGGTTAACTCTGGTTTGGTTTACTAAAATTAATTCAGTTGGCTGATTTTTCTAAAATCAATTTTCTTAAGATTTGGCATACACTGGAGAAACAGTAGTTGCTGTCACACTTGAATAGTTAATATGCTTTCTTCTAAACATTTTTCACATGTGTAATTCATGATCATAGGCTTCCTGAAAGAAACATAAGCGTTGATTTTTGGAGGCTTTATATTCTGCAGAATTTTATCAGTGATGAGTATAGAAAGGACTCTGTAGAAAGTCAAAAATCTGAATCGATGACCTTGCAAATGGAAATAATTCCATGGAGTAAAAAAAGGTTACCATAACACCAAGAATCAAGTCCCTGGACATATTGGGGATCTGCCAATTCACATGATCCTGAGTGGGAAAGAATTCAGGTAGGTCTTGACTGATCTTCTTGGCCCATCTGTGAACACTACAGAGTTCTGCAGAGAGCAGTTGGAAAGCCACCAACCTAGTCTACCTCCTCATTTCTCAAAGAGAAAACCTCAAACCAAGAAAGACAAAATGCCTCATTCAAAATCATACAAACCAGCTAGCTATTGCTGAGCTAGAACAAGTTTCTTGATTCCCAAAACAGCACTTTTCTCTCATACCAGACTCTTAAATTCAGAGCCTACAGCAGCCTCCCTATGGCAAAATATCCTCTCCATTTCAAGCATCCAGAGCAGGCCAGGTCAAATCACAGCCACCCAAGGCCATTTGCCAATGCCAGTCTCCCACCAGGCAACACCAGCCTTGGCATCTGGTCCTGATCCCTAGCACTTAGCTTTCATAATTAAACAGCTGACATATATAAACAAACCATAATTTAAGTTACATGGTCAGTGAGTAGAGGCCAACATAAGGTAAGAAGGAACCAGTTTACTTTCCCGTCTTATTTTTCTCTGGTGACAGGTATAGGAATATTACAATTACTATCAATAGCTTTTTATAACTTTTAACCCAAATATTGCTCAACTCCACAGCAAGTTTAACAAAAGTTACTCTATCCCATTTTGGGTAAGTGGTATTGTTTGGGGGCCAGTGGATTGTAGTTATTTTCAGGTTCAGTCATGACTTGATTACCCCCTGAAACAAGCCAGTAGCAACATTATGGGAAAACACTTTGTGGCTCTTTGTGGGACACTAGGACAACCTCGTGGTGCAGACTATACATGACTGAATATGACTTGACCAGCACTATCTTTGGGACAGACCCATTCCTGAGAGTCCCCACCCAGATGAGCTCTGAAAGATCTGAAGCAGCAGCTCCCCTCATTGCTGCAATCTTTGTGGCCATTTTGTTGCACTAACAAGCTGTATTTTCCTTTTTGTGAAACAATCTAGATCAACGCTTGTTAAATTGTGGTCAAGTGCATTTGCATCAGGTGAGAGCTTTGTTAAACAGGCAGAATCCCAAACCTGACCTGAGCTCCATTTAACCAGAGTCTGCGTGTTACTAAGATCTCCATGAAATGCACATGAAATGTGAGAAGCACTGATCAAGAGACTAAGACCATAATTCTTAGGCTTCACCATTAGCTCCATCTATGAAATTTTAGTGGACCACCTTTGGTTTTCTGCACATTTAAATGGAGGAAGAAAAGATCCCAATAAAATTCAAAATGAACTTAAAATGTATGGTTTTTAAAATTTGCTCCAGCAGGTTTACCACCTCTTTTTATTTTATTTTTTTCCAGCCAAGAGCTATTGGAGCAAAATCACCAGTAAGGATTTTAAGGAAGAATATGTATGCATGGTGAACTGTGACTACTAACAGTAAATACATTTGGTATTAAAGTGCCTCTCCTTCATTTCTGGACATCTAGTTGGCCACCAAGTCATTTAGATTTTATCTCCTAAATGATTTTTTAAAATCTGAGTCCTCTCTTCCATCCCCACTACCTCCCTTTAGCTTAGGTCCTTACTATCTACAAAATGGACATTAAAATAGTCTCTCAATCGTGTACTTGGTCTTCCTGTATAATATTTTGATATTCTCCATTGCATTCTCCCAACTGTCATCAGAAAGAACATTCTCAAAGACAAATCTAATCATATATCTTATTGTTTAAGGTGCTCTAATGATTTATGATAAAAGCAAGCTTCAAATATTTTATGCAATATCTTTGGTGATTTTGCTTTTGTTTTACTTACCCAATTCTGTTTCTCCCACTTTATTCCTTTTATACCAAACTCCTAATGCCCTCCTTATATCCCTCCCTTTGCCCAAGCTGCATCTCTGCTGGGATTACTTTTTTCTTTCATTACCTCTGTGAATCTTCTTGATCATTACTCTGTCACTGAGGTAGAGTTGATCATCCTTGGAGCCTGATGGCCCTCTGTTAGCAGCACTTTCACTGAACTGCAGTGTTTGTCCACTTGTCTGTTCCTTGCATTTATGTATGAGACCATGGAGCCAGGAACTATGTCACATTCTTCTCTGGTGTTTTGAGTATCAAGTACTCTTGCCAACATAAAGTAGGTACTCAATGAATGTTTGATGAATTGAATAATTAAATGAATATGATCACTGTGTAAAATAATTATCATGCTAACCCTGGGAACTGTGGAAAACACACAGCAACCACAGATCTAGTGGAAATATTTTCAGTGGATTAATCTTTGAGATTTCCAATGATGAATATTAAAGATGAATTGATGTTAATAGTGAAAATTCCTCATATTAGCTCTGCCAGTACCCTAAAGGGAAATGATCTATCTCAAATCATTTATTAAACATTTAATAATCTGTGACATCTAATGATCAGCAGAATTATAGCCTAAGTGACAATCCAGCCCTGCCTTCTAGAGCTTTTCAGATGAACACAGTAAACATGGACACCAGCCACTCCCAGATGGTCATAGACTTCTTTCCCATGGGGCCTGATGGTGTTTCCAGAAAGGAAATGGTAAGGTGAATTGAAAAAAAGAGACAGTTCTAGAAAATAGGTCTCAACCTCTGCTCTGCTGAATCCCTACATTGGAGTTCACAGAAGCTTCTGCTTCATGCTCAGCTCAACCAGTCTTTAAGATCAATTTAGGCCTTGAGCAAAAAAGATTTCAAGGGTTTCAGCTCTTGCTCAAAGTTCAAGCTGCAATTAGACCCTATCTTTCACATTGTATTCCAATTCTTTTTTTCTGAGGCCCAGAATGCACCTTATATTCCAGTTCCGCTGATGAAAACAATAATAATAATGTTATTTCACACATTAATGCAACCTTACTACATGCCGGGCATCATTCTGGATATATAGTATATGTTAACAAGTTTAATCTTTACAACAAGTCTATTTACTAGGTACTGAATTATCATATTTTAAAGATGAGGAAAACAAAAATACAAAAATATTTCTATGTATTGCTTGCTTTTTGGTTTCTCCTGATCATGTTCTGTCTAGTTACTGCAAAGTCCACATGCTGACTTCTGTGGGTTGCCTATTCCTTCAGATATGATGCTCTAAACCAGGGGTATCCAACCTTTTGGCATCTCTGGGACACACTGGAAGAAGAGTTGTCGTGGGCCACACATTACATTGTGACAAGTAATCACAAAAATCTCATTATGTTTTAAGTAAACTTACGATGTTGTGTTGGGCCACTCATGGCCATTCTGGGACACATACAGCCCTTGGGCCACAGGTTGGACAACCCTGCTCTAAATTTTGAAGTTGGATCTTCATACTCTCTGTCCTTATGCATGTGCCCATGGCCACCCTCCAGTCTGGCCATCCTGTTGCAGATTCATCTATTCATTCCATCTCTGTTCTGAAGAGGAGAGAAAATAACAACCTTGTGGGCATTTATTTTCTACTATTTTTAATATAGAAAATTAATTCTGATGAAAGAATTAAACTCATGACATGTAGTATGAACAAAACACCAAGTGGAGACAGGTATCCACTCTACATAATGTCAGAATTAGGAAAGGAGGAAAAAGGAGGCCTGTTTTAAGAATGCATCATTTTGAAGGGAGACCTAAGATGGCTGTGCAGTAGGTAGCAGTTATACTCACCTCTTCACAGGACCAAACTGGAATTGCAACTAAAATAGAGAATAATCATCCTAAATAATCAACTAAAGACTAGCTGAACAGAAGTCTTATAATCAAGAATTTACCAAAGAAACCACATGAGACTGGTAGGAAGGTAAGGTGTGGGGAAGGGCTGGTCCTATACTTACCTGCATCTGCTAAGAATCCAGAGGACTATCTCAGCTGCAAAGGTGTCCCCTGAGGAACATAGGATCTCTACTCCATGCTGTGCTCCCCATCCCAGAGCACCAGAGCCAGAAAGAGGTGCCCATATACACTGGCTCTGAAACTCAGCAGAGATTCTGACCGCCAGGCACAGATGTGAGTCTGTTAGAAAACTTGGTCCCCTCTTAAAGGGTCAGTGCCCCAAATTTCATTCCCAACCACTCACTCTGGGCTTCCGTGGAGGGAAAGAAAAGTGGAATAGAGTCCTGTGAGGAGAGACTGGCTTCTGTGGCTCTGAGGACAGAGTTGAAGGGACAACTGGAAGGGTACTGGTGCTGGGTCCCCTTCCCACATTGCAGAGGTCTTCTTTTTTGGGTGGAGCATGCCCCTCCATATGACATCAGCCTGAAGGAATGCAATAGCCCCACACTCTGGACTTTCTGCTGCCCTGCCCTGTGGAATTCATGCTCTGTGGAGGAGCCAGGGCCTGGGCCCAGGGTGTAGAGGTCCAGCTGGACTCCCAGGGTGTCAGCAACTAAGTTGTGTGACTGTTGGGCAGCAGTCATTCCACCACCTTCCTTTGAGCTTGAACAGTGCCCCTCTTTCATGGGAGATCCACTAGCCTCCCCTTCAGGACTCCTGGTGGCCCCAACCTCCTGAGCTCAGGTGCTCCAAGAGGTCTGGGAAGAATCCAGGGCAGACTGAGTTGCATGGCTCTAGAAAAGGCATCATTTTTTACTCATACTCATGAACAGTGCAGAGCCCTCCCTTCACATGGCCAGATATTGGTCAGTTTGGGTCTGGTAAACACTGCTGACCTCCCTCTTATAACCCCTTGAGATTCTTCCCAACCACAAAAGTCTGAGTGACAGCCAGCCTTGTAACTTGTGACTTTTACTGAGTGGCCTCTGGCCCAGCACCAGTACAGAGTTTGAATCTGTATCAGTCTGACAAACACCACTGTGAGGCTACCTCACACAACTCACGTACTGCCAGAGGCCCTTTCAGTGACTGAGCCTAATAGGCAGTGGGCAGGTGGAGGCTGGCAGAGGCAGATATTGGTGATGCCTTGGACCTCTGCTGACCTGTCCCCAGGGTCAGTGCTGTTGGAAGCCAGCCTTGGTGCATAGCTTGGCCTTTCCCACACATACCCAGGCCTAGCTGAAGCAACCAAAAACTACAAACAGGTTGCCTAGACCCAGTCACATGTAGCATCTGACACTGATCTTCACCAGATTCCCTCCCAACAGGCCCCAGGACTAATATACCCAGTGGAGAGCTCCGGTCAACATTAGACAAGGATCCAGTTAGCTCTACAAGCAGCATATCCAAAAGGAGATCTTGGCAGGCACCAGACCCTGCTGAAGAAATTCTGTTTTGTGTGGCAACTGCACAGTAGTTTGTACACTGTGGTCGGGGTCAATGCTCAGAGTCAGGCAGCTGAGGGTTGGCCCCATGTACAGATGGGTCAGCAGCAGTCAAGGCTCAACTAGAATAAAATGGCTCACATAACACACACAAGGGTTATTCCTAGAGCACCCAGCTCACATGGGCAATAAAGACTATGCCACTGTGTCCCACAGGACACCTACTACCTAAGGCCAGCATAACAAAAGTAGGAGTCATAGCAGAGCTATATAATAAACTGAAACAAACAAAAAGTGGCAGCCAAAATGAAGAGATAAAGAAACATGCCCTTCCCTGGCTAGTGTGGTTCAGTGGATTGAGTGCCAGACTGCGAAGCAAAGGGTTGCTGGTTCGATTCCCAGTCAGGGCACATGGCTGTGTTGCAGGCCAGATCCCCAGTAGGAGGCTCATGAGAGGCAACCACACATTGGTGTTTCTCTCCTTCTCTTTCTCCCTCCCCTCCCCTCTCTCTAAAAATAAACAAAATCTTTAAAAAAAAAAGAAACATGTCCTAAATAAAAAAACAGGAAAAAATCTAAAAAAAAATAAAAAATAAAGAGCTAAGGGTAAATGAGGCAAGCATCTACAAGATATAGACTTCAAAAAAATGGTTATACAGATACTCAAGGAACTTAATGAGAATGACAACAGTATGGAAAAAGACAGAGGAAACCATTAAAAAAAGCAGTCAGAAATAAAGAATACAATAAATAAAATAAAGAATACACTAGAAAAAATAAACCATAGGTTAGATAAATCAGAAAACCAAACTAGTGATTTTGGAAGACAAGGTTGCAGAAAACCTGAATCCAGCAGCAAAAAATAAAAATAAAAAATAAAAATAATTTAGGGGAACTTTGATACATGAATCATAACAATATTCACATCATAAAATACCAAAAATAGAAGAAAGAGAGCAAAAGATTGAGAATATATTTGAAGAAATAATGACTGAAAACTCCCCTAATGACAGAAAAAAAGACACAAATCCAAGAAGCACAGGGAGTCCCAAACAAGATGAAGTAAAAGAAGCCCAAGACACATTATAATTTAAATGCCAAAAGTTAAACACAAAGAAAGACATTTAAAAAACAGCAAGAAGAAGGCATTTAGTTACCTACAGTGGAGCTCCCATAAGACTGTTGGCTTATATCTCAACAGAAACATTTCAGGCCAAAAGGAATTGGCACGAAATATTCAAAGTAATGAAAAGCAAAAGCAAGGACATACAACCAAGATTACTCTACTCAGCAAGGCTATCACGTAAAATTGAAGTAGAAATAAAGAGCTTCTCAAACAAATAAAAGCTAAAGGAGTACATCACTCCAAACCAATAATACAAATAAGGCTGAAATGTCATTTTTTTAAAAGGAAGAATAAGGAACATAGATATAAAGAGTAAAATGGCAATAAGTATGACCTTGTTAATAATCACTTTAAATGTAAGTGACTTAAATACTCTAATCAAAAAACATAGCTTAGTTGGATAAATAAGCAAACAAGACCTGTGTATGCTTTCTACAAAAGACCCACTTTAGAACAAAAGATACACACAGACTATAAGAAAAGAAATATATAAAATATTTCAGGCAAATGGAAATTAAAAAATGGGGTAGCAAAACTTATGTCTGACAAAACAGACTTTAAAACAAAAGCTACACTAAGAGACAAAGAAGGACACCACACAGTGATAAAGGGAGTGATCCAACCCGAGAATATAACTCTTGTGGCCATTTATGCAGCCGACACAGGAGCACCTAAATATATCAAGCAAGTCTTGATGGACATAAAGGGTGAGACTGACAATAATACAGTCACAGTGGGGAAATTATAACATTCCATTGACATCAGTGGATAGCTCTTCCAGACAGAAAATCAACAAGGAAACAGCAGTCTTAAATGACACCTTAGATCAGATGGTGTCATAAGTTCAGAGCATTTCACCCCAAGGCAGCAGAATACACATACTTTTCAAGTGCACATGGAACATATTCTAGGATATACCACATCTTAGGACACAAAACAAGTCTAGATAAATTGAAGAAGATTGAAAATCATACCAAGTGCCTCCTCTGACTGCAATGTTATGGAACTAGAAATGATCACAAGAAAAAAAAAAAACCTAAAAAACACACAATCACATGGAGACAAAATAACATGTCACTAAACAATGAATGGGTTAACAATGAGATAAAAGAAATCAAAAGATACTTTAAAACAAATGAAAATGAAACACAACAACCCCAAATATGTGGGATACAATGAAAGCAGTCGTAAGAGGAAAATTCGTAGTATTGCGTATCTTCCTGAAAATAAAAGACTTAGATAAACAATCTAAATTTATACTTTAAGAACTAGATAAATAACAACAAATAAGCCCCAGAGTGAGTAGAAGAAAAGAAATAATAAAGATCAAAGCAGAAATAAACAAAATAGAGTGAAAAAAACAATTCAAAAGATTAATGAAACCAAGAACTTTTTCCTCGTAAATATAAACAAGATTGATAAAACATTATCCAGACATCAAGAAAAAAGAGGGCAGGGCCCAAATAAAAAAATCAGAAATAAAAGACAAGAAGTAACACTGATACCACATAAATACAAAAGACTATAAGAAAATATTATAAAAACTGTATGTCAACTAATTTGACATTCTGAAAAAAAAAGAATGGTACTACTAACCTATAATCTAAAACTGAATGAAGAAGAAACAGAAAATCTGAACGGGCCAATGACAACTAATGAAATTAAAGCAGTACTCAAAAAAAATCCGGGAAACAAAAATCCTTGACCAGATGGCTTCACATGTGAGTTTTACCAAATATTCAAAGAAGAACTAACACTTACTCTTTTAAAACTATTCCATAAAATTCAAGATAAAGGAAGAGTTCCCAGCTTATTTAACAAAGCCAGCACGTGTTATCTTAATTCTATGACCGAACAAAAGCACTACCAA
>VMDR010028132.1:0-13281 GCA_007922815.1 Macrotus californicus
GTATCATAAACCAAGAACAAATCTTGGTAAACGGTAAAAGCCTACCTCCACCAAAAAAAAAAAAGTCTTGCCTAAGGCAGAAGCCTTAATTTTCCTCTTTTAAGCAAAGGGAAGGAAAATAAACATGGTTTTTATAACATCCTCCCTTAGGATACTGAACTTAAAAGATTAGCCCACCGCCGACCCAAAGCAGAAGAAAAGTGTAGGAAAAGGCAGGATGTATTTTACTTGTAGATAATGTATACAGCAAGCACAAGATGTTCACCTGTTGCCTCTAGATTATTTTACCCAATTCTACTTGCCATTTCTTCTCTGTCAGTAAGCAAGGGTGGGAAAGATGAATCAATCTAAAAAACTGGTCAGTATAAAACTCAGCAATCACATCAATTGGTATTGACATGAGAACAGACATATAGGTCAATAGAACAAAGTCCAAAAATAGGCTCCTGCACATGTGGTCAATAATTTTTGACAAAAGTGCCAAGGTAACTCAATGGGGGAAAGTATAGTCTTTTAAACCATTGGTGAAAAATAAACTGATTATCATATGGAAAACAATTAGCCTTGCATCGTCCCACCTACCATATGCAAAAATTAAATTGAAATGGATGATAGACCTAAATAAAAGAGTTAAACTTATAAAAACTGTAAAACTTATAAAAAAAACATAAGATAAAACTTTGCTACTTTGGGTTAGACAAAGACATCTTAGATAAGACATGAAAAACACAACCTGTAAATGAAAAAAAATTGTTGGATTGGACCTTATCAAAATTCTACTTTTGCTCTACAAAAGACAATATTAAGAAACACACAGATGAAAATATTTGCAAAGCATGTATCTGATAAAATGCTTTTTATGCAAAATGTGGAAAGGTCTTTTTCAACTCAATAAGAAGACAGACAACACTATTGAAAAGTGGGTGAAAAAAACAAACAGAAACTTTACCAAAAATAATAGACAAATATCTAATAAACTTGTTATTTATTAGGGAAGTGCCAAGTAAAACCACAAGAAATCATTACCAGCCAGAATAACCAAAGTTGAAAAGGTGAATAACAAGTGTTGATGAGGGAATGCAAAACCTGCAACTCTTACACATTGCTATTGGGAATGTAAAATGGTACTGGCATTTTGGAAACCAGTTTAATAGTTTCTCAAAATGTTAAAAAGATAACCAGCAATTTTATTCCTAGGTATCTACCCGAGATCTATTAAAACATATGCCCACACACAAAACAACTTGTAAATAAGTGTTCATAGCCACATTACTCATAATGACCTCAAATATGAACAATCCAAATATCCAGCACCTGTTGAATGGATAAATAAAATGTGAAACTTTACACAATGGAATATTACTTGGAAATAAAAAGGAATAAATATCTGATACACACAACATAGGTGAAATTCAAGGACATTACACTAAGTAAAAGAAAACAAAATACAAAAGATTACATATTATATGATTCCATTTATATAAAATTTCTAGAAAAGTCAAACTTGTAGAGACAGAAAGCAGCTCATTGGTTGTCTGGGGCTAAAGATGGAAGTGGCCATTGACTACAAATGGGGATGAGGGAACTTTTCCACATGACCAAAATGTTCTAAAATTAGATGGTTGATTGTTACAATACATCCATTAAACTGTACATTTGAAATGGGTAAAGTTTAAGGTATATAAATTATACATCAATAAAATAAAATAAAACTCTTATTTAAAAATCTCATGGGAGACCCAAGATGGTGGCAGAGTAGGTGAAAGTTACACTCACCTCCTCCAAGGACCAAACTGGATTAAAACTAAATTATAGAACAATCCACCTGAATAATCAACTGAAGACTAACTGAAGAGAAGTCTTATAACCCAGAACTTATAGGAGAAGCCACATCATGACTGGTAGGAAGAGTGGAGAGACAAAAAGGGTTGGCCCTACTTCCACGGGCCAGAGGATATCTCAGCTGCAGGGATTCCCCATGAGGGGCTGGGGTCTCAACTCTGAGCTGGGATCCCCAGCCTGGAGCACCAGAGGCAGGAAGAGGTGCCCACATAATATCTGGCTATAAAAATCAGCAGAGACTCTGTCTGCCAGGAAGAGGCAAGAGTCTGCTAGAGACACAGGCTCCCTCTTAAAGAACCAACACACAAAATCTCATTTGCAGTCACACATCCTGGGCTCTGGCAGAGGGAGGTTGGAACAGAGTCATGTGTGGAGAGATGGGGGTTTGTGGCTCTTGGGAGAGTGCTGAAAGGACAGCCTCCATGATCCCTGAGCTGAGTTCTCTCACACAGTAGATGCCATCTTTCTACAGTGGAGCACCATTCTCCATACAGCATTAGTCTGGGGAAAAGCAGTAGCTCCTCTCTGTGGACTTCCTGCTGCCTGGGCTGGGGAGTAGAGGTCTGGACAGACACAGGGGGTGCCAGTGACTGAGATGTGTGGCTTTGGGGTGAGGGCCATTCCCCCCATTTTTCCATGAACCTGACTAGTGACTTTCTCTCATGGGAGATCTGCTAGTCTCACTTTCTGGGCTCCTATGTATTCACCATCCCAACTATTTGTGCCTCCACCCTGCTAAACACTGGACAGAATGAGGGACAGCCTAAGTTATGTGGCTCTGGGGCAGTGGCCGCTCCCCATCACTTCTCCCAAACCTGACTAAAGAGAGATCCACTAGCTCCATCCTCCCAATTCCTGGTGGACTCACCCTACTGAGATTGGGCTCTGGGCAGAGTCTGAGACAGACTAAGTTGTGTGGCTCCATGATGGGTGACATTTTCCCATTACACAATTAACTGGTGCAGAGTCCTCCCTTTACACAGCCAAATTTTGGTCTCTTTGGGCTTTATAAACCCTGCTGGCTTCAACTTGACAACTCCCTGAGACCGTGCCCCAAAATTAGATGTGCAGCACCCAGCAGGGTGGCAGATAGACTTGGTATATCCTGGGACATTTGCTACATAGACTCTGACCTAGCACAGGCACTGAGATTGAACCTGTATTAATTCTGTAAACACCACTCGTCCCTACCTGGTGACTCACTGAGAACCTACCTCATGCAACTCAAGCACCAGAGGCTCTTTCAGTGACTGAGCCTAACAGACAGCTGGCAGATGGAGGCAAGTGGAGATAGATCTCAAGGTGCCTTGGGACTTTGGCTGACAGTACCCTGGGCCTGATACTGATAAAAGACAGACTTGGTGCACAGCTTGGTCCTTTTAGCACAAATCCAGGCCCAGCAGAGGCAGCCACAAACTGTGGATAGCTTCGTAGCTCCAACAGGTTTCCTGGGACCAGTCAGTCATAGTGTCTGACATTGGTCAGCACCAGAGTCCCTCTCAAGAGACCCCAGAACCAACATACCCAAGATTAGCTTTAGACAACATCAAAGAAGGATCTTATTACTTCACAAGTGGCATATCCAAAGGAAGATCTAAGAAGATACCAGACCTTTATAAGGTGAATTTTACTTCATGTTGTCAGGACCTGTACAGCAGGTTGTACACAGTGGTTGGGGTTGACCCTTATGATGATCCCACTGCAAGGTTGACACTACGCATAAACAGGCCAATAGAAGTCAAGACTCAATTACAACAGGAGGGCCCATATAACCTACACAAGGAACATCCCTAGAGCAACTAGATCAGATAATCAAGGAAACTGCACCACTGGGTCTCACAGGATACCTACTACATAAGGCCACTGTACCAAGAGTGGGAGTCACAGTGGATCAACGTAATACAGAGAAACAAACACAGGGAGGCATCCAAAATAAGGAGACAAAAACATGCCCCAAATGAAAAAATAGAAATCTCCAGAGAGACAAATGAAATGAAGGCAAGCAATTTACCAGATATAGAGTTCAAAATTATGGTTATAAGGATGCTCAAGTAACTTGGAACTACAACAGCATGAAAAAGGACATAGAAATCATAAAAAGGAACTAGTTAGAAATGAAGAATGCCCTATCTGACATGAAGAATACACTGGAAGGAATAAACAGTAGGTTGGCTGAAGCAGAGAACTGAATCAGTGATTTGGAAGACAAGGTAGCAGAAAACACACAATCAGAGCAGCAAAAGTAAATGATAAAAAAATGAAGATGGCTTGAGGGACTTTAGGGACAACACGAAACACAACATCCGTATCATGGGGTACCAGAAAAAGAGAGAAAACAAGGGATTGAGATCCCATTTGAAGAAAGAAAGACCAAAAAATTCATTAATCTGGTGAAAGAAAAAGACACACAAGTCCAGGAAGTGCAGATGTCCCAAACAAGATAGTCACAACAAAAAACATTTCAGGTCAGAAGGGATTGGCATGAAATATTCAGAGTGATGAAAAGCAAAGACCTACAACCAAGAATACTTTACCAGAAAGGCTATCATATAAAATTGAATAAGAAATAAAGACCTTCAGAGACAACAAAAAGCTAAAGGAGTTATTTGTTAACACCAGATAAGTGCTGCAAAAAAAATGTTAAAGGGCTTGATTTAAGAAGAAGAAGGGAAAGAGAAAGAAAAAAACAGAGGAAAACAACCTAACAATAAAATGGCACTATATCCATATCTATCAATAATCACCTTAAATGTAAATGGTTTAAATGCTCCAACCAAAAGATATAGGATAGCTGAATGGATAGGAAAACAAGACCCATATGTACTCTGCTTCGAAGAGACCCATCTCATCTCAGATCAAAAGATACATAAAGGCTAAAAGGGATGGAAAAAGCTATTTCATGCAAATAGAAAAGAAAAAAATCTTGGATAGCAGTACTTAATATCTGACAAAATAGACTTTAAAATCAAGGCTGTAGTAAGAGACAAAGAAGGACACTACAAAATGATAAAGGGATGTGAAGCAAATCATAAAGGGAGAGATTGACAGAAATACAGTAATAGTCAGGGATCTTAACACACCATTTACTTTAATGGATAGATCTTCCAGGCAGACCATTAACAAGAAGACAGTGGCCTTAAATGACACACTAGATCAAATGGACTTAAATATAAAGGGAACCTATCTGCGTGATAATATCTTATGTGGCTCAGCTCTGATTCTGAAAACAGACAGATGCGTGTTGGCGTGCAGGAGACAAATCCACGGATGGGTCTCCCGTGAGGAATTAGGCATGCATTGCTCCTTGGACGCTTTGAGACTTGTTCTTGCTAAAAACTCCCTCATCTGGGATGGAGACAGCAGAGGTTTACTATGGTCTGTGCTAGACTTCCCAAGTATGAGTGTAAACAGCTCAGCCTTCTCTCCTTTATATTTGCAAATGACCTTTCTCTTTGAAGTGTTTGGCAACATTCTTTCCTTTGTTGTCTATAAATGGTAACCACCTAGAGTGAACCTGTGCATAGTAAATGAGGACCATCCTTGATGTAATGTACCTAGAGTGCCAATAAAAGCCTGTCCAGGTGAGGGGGCGAGGCCCTCTTTCTCACTTAGAAAGTGGCCAGGTTGGCTCTCTCTCTCTCTGAGAGCAGCCAAAAGCTATCCCTTTTCTCCACCAGATTTCTTTAGTCCACGTGAATTTGTTCGTCATTTGTCCAGAAATATAGGACAAACATTTGTCCAGAAATATAGGACAAACATCCACAACACGTGGTCCTGTGGGACGGCACTGTATCATAGATATCTTTGGAGAATTTCAACTCAAAGCAGCAGAATATGTACACTTTTCAAGTGTACATGGAATGTTTTCTAGGATAGACAGATGTTAGGACATAAAACAATTCCCAATAAATTCTAGAAGATTGAAATCATATCAAGCATCTTTTCTGGCCACAATGCTATGAAACGAGAATTCATTCACAAGAAGAACACTGGAAAACATGCAAAGATATTGAAGCTAAATAACATGAAATTAAACGGTGAATGGGTCAAAAAAAAGATCAAGGAAGTAATCAAAAGATAACTTGAAACAAATGAAAATGAGGACAGAACAATCCAATATCTGAAGGCCCTTGGAAAAGTAGTCCTAAGAGGGAATTTCATAGCATTCCAGGCCTATATCAGGAAACAGGAAATATCTCAAATAAACAATCTAGCTTCACACTTAAAGAAACTTGAAAGAAAACAACAAAGCCCAAAGTGAGTAAAAGAAAGCAATAATAAAGATCAGAGTAGAAATTAACAAAATAGAGTCTAAAAAATCAGTATGAAAGATCAATGAAATCAAGAGCTGGTTCTCTGAAAACATAAACAAGATGACATACCATTTAACCAGACACATCAAGAAAAAAAGAGAGAGGACCCAAATAAAATTATAAATGAAAGAGAAAAAGTAACAACTGACATCAAAGAAATACAAAGGATCGTAAGAAAATATTACAAGCTATATGACAACAAATTTGACAATCTGGATGAAATGCATAAATTCCTAGAAACATACAATCTTTCAAAACTGAATCAGAAAGAATCAGAAAATCTGAACAGATAGATTACAAACTAATAAAGTTGAAGCACTAATAAAAAAACTTCTCCAAAACAGGTGTCTTGGACCAGATAGCTTCACAGGTGAATTTTACCAAACATTCAAAGAGGAACTAACACCTATCCTTTTCAAACTATTACAAAAAATTCAAGAGAAGGAAAGCATCCCAAGCTTATTTTATGAGGCCAGAATTATCATAATTCTAAAACCAGATAAAGACACATCAAAGAAGGGAAATTATATGCCAATATCCCAGATGAACATAGATGCTAAAATTTTCAACAGAATATTAGCAAACTAGATCCAGCAATACATTAAAAAGATTATACACCACAATCAAGGGGGATTTATTCCAGAGATGCTAGGTTGGTACAACATTTGCAAATCAATAAACATGATACATCACATAAACTAAATGAAGGATTAAAACTACATGATCATATCAATAGATGCAGAAAAACATCTGAAAATATCCAGCACTCATTTAGATAAAAAATTTCCACAAAGTGGAAATAGGGGAAACATACCTCAACATAATAAAGGCCACATATGATAAACCCACAGCCAATATTATACTTAATAGGCAAAAACTACAAGCATTTCCCTTAAGATCGGAAACAAGACAAAAATGTCTTCTTTCACCACTCTTATTCAAGATATTATCGGAAGTCCTAGCTATAGAAATCAGGCAAGAAGAAGAAATAAAAGGCATCCAAGTTGGAAAGGGAAGAAGTAAAATTGTCATTATTTGCAGATTAACATGATACTGTGTGCTATTAAGGGGCACGTATGAGATCATGGCCACTTAATTTGGAGGTTAGGATTCACAGACAATAAAACTCCCAAGTCAAAGGTGAATAGTTAAGCACTTTATTAAGCGAGAGCAAAGAGAAAAGCAAGAATCAAAAGCATACATTACCAGATGGGACATCACCAACACCTAAACGTAGATGCTGGGGAATCCCAGAGATAGCATTTGAGATCCGAATGGGAAAAGTTCTGAGTGAAGCGTCCTTCCCTTGGGTGAGATTCCAAAGTCTCACTCTGGGGGCTATGGTCAAATATGTTTTAGACAAAAGCAGTTATTCACCAAGAGCCTTGTGTGACTTGACTAACCAACCAGTCCCTCTGGGAGAAGGGCCAATTCTCCCTGAAAAAACAGTTAAAGATCAAAAGTACTAATCTCCTGGGGAGAAGGGCCAGTTCTCTCTGGAAGATAGCACTATATTTGACTCTTCCAATGAAGGTCACCCCTCAGGCAGAAACAGGGAGGATTCTCAAGGTCCCTTTAACCCATGACACTGTATATAGAAAACCCTAAAGAATCCATGAAAAAACTGATAAAACTAATAAATGAATTCAGCAGAATAATGGGATACAAGATAAATATCTAGAAATCAGCTACATTTTAAATGTCAATAATAAACTATCAGAAAGGAAAACTAAGAAAATAATTGCATTTACAACTGCTTCAAAAAGAATAAAATAATTAGGAGTAAATTTAACCAAGAATGTAAGTGACCTGTACTCAGAAAATTATGAGACACTAGAGAAATTGAAGCTACAAATAAGTGGAAGCATATATACTATGTTCTTGTATAGAAAGAATTAACATTATTAAAATGTCCATACAACCCAAAGCAATCTATAACTTCAATGTAATTCCTGTCAAGATTTCAGTGATGTATTCCACAGAGCTAGAGTGAATATTTCATAAATTTGTATCGGACCACAGAAGGCCCCACATAGCTACAGCTCATAGATACAGAGAACAGAGTAAGAGCTGTCAGAGGGGAAGAGGGTTGGGGAGCTGGATGAAAAAAGTGAAGGGATTAAGCAAAAACAACAAACCAAAAAACTCAGACAACAGCATGGTGATTATCAGAGGGAAAGTGGGGTGGAGGGAGGTAGAAGAGGGTAAGGGAGACATAAATGGTGTTGGAAAGAGACTTGACTTGGGGTAGTTGAACACAGAGTACAATATACAGATAATGTATTAAGAATTTTACACCTGAAATCTATATAATTTTATTAACCAATGCCACCCAAATAAATTCAATTAAAAATCTCATATAATTTGCTTTCAAATCTCCTCTCAAGTCCATTATGTAGAGAACTTTGTCTAGAAAATTATAGCATTGGGACCTGTCCCCTAAATCTTAGACTTACAAATGGTTATCTTTCATATTTCCAGGATAAAGGGGTATGATGATCCTATGTTTATTTTATTATTTTCTAAATGGATACTCTTAGAAAAACCAGATTGCAAACTATAAAGAATCTTTGTCTTTAAACTTTTACTACAGAAAAACTAAATATATAAAAACAGATAAGTTGTATACTATATATATGTAGTTTATTGTATAGCAACTATAGCTCAATAATGCTGTTCAAGTAAATAGACAAAAGCACTAGGAACGCCTACCCCCATAAAAATTTTCAACTCATAGTCTTTATATATATATATATTTTATTGATTATGCTATTACAGTTGTCCCATCTCCCCCCCTCCCGCCCTGCACACCCCTCCCCCCCACACTCCCCCTCTTTAGTTCATGTCCATGGGTCATATATATGAGTTCTTTGGCTTCTACATTTACTATACTATTCTTAACCTCCCCCTGTCTATCTTCTACCTACCATTTATGCTTCTTATTCCCTGTACCTTTTCCCCCTCTCTCCCCACCCACCCCGCTGAGGATAACCCTCCATGTGACCTCCATTTCTGTGATTCTGTTCCTGTTCTAGTTGTTTGCTCAGTTCGTTTTTGTTTCTGTTTTAGGTTCAGTTGTTAATAACTGTGAGTTTGTTGTCATTTTACTGTTCCTATTTTTTATCTTCTTTTTCTTAGATAAGTCCCTTTAACATTCCATGTAATAAGGGCTTGGTGATGATGAACTCCTTGAACTGGACCTTATCTGGGAAGCACTTTCTCTGCCCTTCCATTCTAAATGAAAGCTTTGCTGGATAGAGTAATCTTGGATGTAGGTCCTTGCTTTTCATGACTTGGAATACTTTTTGCCAGCCCCTTCTTGCATGTAAGGTTTCTTTTGAGAAATCAGCTGACAGTCTGATGGGCACTCCTTTGTAGCTTACTGTCTCCTTTTCTCTTGCTGTTTTTAAGATTCTCTCCTATCTTTGATCTTCGGTAATATAATTATGATGTGCCTTGATGTGTTCCTCCTTGGGTCCAGCTTCTTTGGGACTCTCTGGCTTCCTGGACTTTCTGGAAGTCTATTTCCTTTGCCAGATTGGGGAAGTTCTCCTTCATTATTTGTTCAAATAAGTTTTCAATTCCTTTGTGTTCCTCTTCTCCTTCTGGCACCCCTATGATTCGGATGTTGCGACGTTTAAAGACGTCCTGGAGGTTCCTAAGCCTCTCCTCATTTTTTGAATTCTTGTTTCTTCATTGTTTGCTGGTTGAATGTTTCTTTCTTTCTTCTGGTCCACACCATTGATTTGAGTCCTGTTTTTCTTTCCATCACTGTTGGCTCCCTGTACATTTTCCTTCATTTCGCTTAGCATATCCGTCATTTGTTCATCTAATTTGTGACCAAATTCAACCAATTCTGTGAGCATCCTGATTACCAGTGTTTTGAACTGTGCATCTGACAGGTTGGTTATCTCTTCATTGCTTAGTTGTATTTTTTCTGGAGCTTTAATCTGTTCTTTCATTTGGGCCATTTTTGTTGTCTTGGTGCGCCTGTTACGTAGTAAGGGGCAGAACCTTAGGTGTTCACCAGGGCGGGGCAGCCACATCACTGTGTTTTGACGCTGTTTGTGGGGGAGGGGTCCTAGAGGGAACAATGGCACTTGCTCTGCTCTCTGCTGGTTTTCAGTGACTTTCCCCACTCCCCACAGTCAAACTGGGCCCTTCTGGTGCTGATTCCTGGGTGGGTTGGCTTGTGTACATTTTAGGGTCCTGTGGGTCTCTCCAACGAGCTCTCCTGTGAGGCTGGGAGTTTCTCCCGCTGCCGCCGCCTCAACTCCCACAGGAGCTTTCAAGCAGAGGCTTTGAGGCTTTATTTCCCCACGCTGGAACTCTGGGTTGCGGGGTCTGTCTCACTCCCCAGTTGTTCCTCCCGGTTTATCCTCACGAGGGAGTGGGACGCCCTGTCCGGGGCTGCCACCTCTCCCGGCCAGCTGCGCCTTTCCTGATCCGCCGCACCCCGCCGCACAAGTCCTCTCCGCCCCTCCTACCGGTCTGGATGAATGTTTCTTCTTTAATTTCTTGGTTGTCGGACTTCCATACGGTTTGATTTTCTATGAGTTCTGGTTGTTTTTGTTTTAAAATTTGTTGTCCTTCTTTTGGTTGTGCGAGGAGGCACAGTGTGTCTACCTACGCCTCCATCTTGGCCAGAAGTCCTAGCTAGTCTTATTTCATCTAAATCTCCACCCATTTCTCTGCTCCTGTATTAACTAGAAGTAATATATATCCTCCCTTCTGTATATTCTTTCATATCTATGTGACACATAACCATATTATCACATCTAAAAATGTTTTATATAAAAACTTTAATACTATTATTAAAAATTGATGTATTCCAATATCCAATTGTTATACATGTTATGGCACATTTATATTTACTTTGAATAAAGATCCAAATAAGGTATGTTTGATGAATTGCTTGAATGGCATGTGTCTTTAATTTCTTTTAATCTTCAGATTCTCCCTTCGCTTCACCTTTTGCTCTTGCCATTTACAGGGTCTGGCAGAAGTAACGCCAGACCTAGATTGTGGCTGGTAGGGTAATAATATTGGTGTAATAATTTATAGTTTTAATTTGAACATTTCACCTAAAATGTCATATGGTGTCCTTGAGTGTGATGTTACAGAATTACATGCTTGATTTTGTAATAAAAAAAGTAGTATTATTTGTGCTGGCCCCCTGAATTTGTTGAAGCTGAGTTGTGTGTCCGGTAGCATCTCTGCCTGCTGCATTATGCTGACTCTATCACCAGGGTATCCTTTAAAATGTCCCTCTATCTTCTGTTCTTCCTGCAAATTATTCATTTTCATGACTTGAGTGTGGAACCACACCAGTGAAGTCTAGCTTAAATCAAACTCTAGCAAAGTTATACTTGTGAGTGAAAACTAGCAATGTTAAAACATGCAATGAGTTTTGAGCTTGGTACAGAGGATCATTGAGGCAGATGTTAATAACTTTTAAAATCATACATAAAATGAAAGTTATAGAAGATATTTCCAGTTGATCTGTATTACATTTATTTTGGATATGACCTGGCATAGTCCGATTCTAGCATTTGGTTTATATGACTGGAAACGCATAGTCCTGTCTGCAGAGTGAGGACAGTGACATCTGGCTCTGGTGTTGGAGCCGTGATTATTCACTTTTGACCCTTGAGAGGATATGGCTTAATTATGCATGCACTTAATTCTTTGAAACCCTCCCACACACGCAGGGGCAATGTGATACTAAAACAATAAATACCTTGGCAAAATAGGGTGCAGCCAGCTCACTGCCATGCAGTGGTCAGACTGTTTTGAATTATAGACTGTCAGGCTGCTGCTGACCCAACCTGTCAGCAGGGCCCATTCACTTATTCCTCCTGGAGCACATACCTTTCTGGAAGAGCATATTCAAAACTCACCATAGGTTTTTAACTCTTACTTCCATATTAAAAAAAATATAGAAAAACAAACCAACAAAAACCCCTGAGGAATAAAGTGGAAAATTTGGGAGCTGTGGAACGATGGTGGTTTTGTGTAAAAATAACTCATATTTGAAGTATCCTAGAATTATTGTATTTCGATGTAACTCAGAAGGTAGTACTTCAAAATAAATGTATTATCATAAAGTTTCTAATCGTAAAATTCCATTAAAATTGAATATTAAACTCTTGTGCTACGAAGAAAAGTGTAATGTCACTGAAATGGTGGGCCATTTTGTCAGTGCAGAGTCACCTCTGAAAATACTCTCCATTAAAGCTATGCGGAAACTGGCAAAAATTATCTGAAGCAACTTTTTCAGAATTCAGGAAATTAACCAAAGATATGTAGCAATCTGAGTTGTGTTCACCCAAGTAAAATGACTGAATTTCAGTAAGAGCAGTGAGTGCATTTTGTGATGTCTTTCAAGTGCCCTGTGCCCCTTCCATGGTAGTCTTGAAAAGCAGCAGCCTGACAGTCACTGGAGGGAGTCAAAAAGGGTTGGGAGCTCCTCCAAACCTGTACTTCCAGGTTTGTTATTATTATTTGAGTTATTATTCCAGAGAACTGTTATTATTTGACTTACATGGTTGTTCCCTAGAAGTCGCACCCAAGTGCAAGGCCATCTTTATTAGATTGGTCTCGGATCTCTTAGGACCAGAAGCCTTTTCCCTAGTGGTGGTTGTCCAGATAATTACAGGCAATTGTGTAACTTTGTGGCTGTCTGAGATGGTAGATAATAGTTGGAGTTCATCAAGAAGCTTAAAGGAAAGGCTGGGAAATATGTAGGGGCTTTAAAATCTGACATGTTCTTGAGCATCTAGAAGGCCATGCACATGGTAGAGCTGTACACATCCTCAGAAACGACCTAAGGAGCCAAGCTCTTTGGCTACACTGTAGGCTCAGTGCAAGCAGGGAGTACTTAGCAGAATGGGCAAAACCTGTATTGTAAAACCTGTACTATAATTATCAATCAACCAATCAGCAGTATGACCTTGGAAAATCTGTCTTTCCTGAGATTCTTGATTTCCTTATCAGACTGAACCTGTGTACATGGAGACCTGTATGTATGTAGGTGAAAGTAGCTACGTTTGTGAAGAAACAGTTATGGAGCTGTTCACTGATGGACTTCAGACTCTAGATGGTTCAAAAATTGTATGTAAAATGT
>VMDR010028133.1:0-13273 GCA_007922815.1 Macrotus californicus
GTCCCGTGCTGGGCCCAGGGATTTTATTGTCCTGAAGCACGCTCCCTACCGTGTTTTTTTCAGTGTTCTTTCCAAATCCTGATCTCCAATCTTCTTATATGCTGGATACCGTTGGCTGTTCCCTCTGTTCCTCAGAGGATCAGCTAGGTATCTCACCCGTGTGCAGGGAGAAGTGGATTCCGCTCCCACCTATCACGCCACCATCTTCCGCCCAAGGAATATCCTTTCATTACACAGCTAATGAAGGGTTTGCAGTGTGAACATCCTGAAACTGGAAATATAGTGACTCATGTGCAATTTACTGAGGCAAGGGATTCTACTCAGGAAAAGTATTTTTAGGACATGATTCCTGATTTTAGAGAGAGGGAAAAAAATCAATGTGAGAAACATCAATTGATTGGGTTGCCTCTCATACTTGCCCTGACTGGTGCATGAACCTGCAAGCCAGGTGTGTGCCCTGATCAGTAATCGAACTAGCAACCTTTCAGTTTATGAAACAAAGCTCCAACCAGCTGAGCCACACTGGCCAGGGCCAGAGAAGGTTTCAATAAGAATAACCCTTCCTTCCTGCTCATGCCTTTGAAAGCACTTCCACATCTCCTACCTCCTTTAATCCTCCCAGGGTCTTCTGCAGAGAGCAGGACCCAGATGAGTATCCTCATTTCACACCGAGGGGACCTGGGCTCCGAGCAGTGACAAAAACAGCTAGAGCAAGGTTATCCAGCTAGTGAGCAGGGAGCCAGGCCTCAGATCTGAGTCTCTGGACTCAAACCACACACACTTTCCTCTGAAGGAAGAGAGAAGGTAGGAGGGAGGAAATGGAGGAGGGGAAGGAGTTGCTCTAGAGAAGGGAACTTGGAGACCTAGACTCAGAGAAGCTAAGGGTTATCTCTGCCTGGAAGAAGCAAAGCCACTGAGGAGGAGAGATGAAGCTTCTGCCATCTACATGTTGTGTGATTTTAAACCACATTGGGTCCCAGTTTCTTCTTTTCTAAAATGGAGATAGTAAGGCCTGTTTCATAGGGTTGTGGTAAGAATAAATAAGATAAAATAAGCTTAGTGCTGGGCACAATGCTAGGGTAAAAGGCTGAAAGTTTCTACTAATCTTTTTCATCATTGTGTCTCAGAAATCAGTACTGTGCTGGACACATGTGGGTGTTTCATAAGAGTTCATTAAATGAATGAATAAACAAGCATCATGTGCTCAATAAATGGCCACCACTGTAACTGGTATAAAATGGGATTGCTGGTGAAATTAAGCAAGGCTGGGATGTGGAGGGGAAGCTAGAGGAACTGGGTCTGCAGACATTTTCCAGGTGTCTATGGGGAGGGCAGGCTCAAGGAAGAGCTTGGGTTCTTTAGGTACCAGACCTCTGGGACATCTGCTCTGAATCAGGATCCAGGAACCAGGATACTCTTCACCCAAGCAGAACTTGTAGGCACACAAAGGGTAGCTCAAGTGGGTGGCCCAAGGTCCATGCAAAGAGCCCTCAGGAGGGCAGGCAGAGAGAGCTTTGATGTGGCCCCTGTACTGGGGGTGGGGTGGGGTAATGGAAGGCCTGGAAGGACCCCAGGTTGCTACCGTATTTCCTGAGCACTGCCTCCTTTCTTCCAGTAAGGCTTCACAGGGCCAGGATGTTCCATCAGAAGCCATTTCTGCTCCTTCTATGAAACTCCTGGGACCATGGTTTGTGCCCAGGCTCAGATCTCTAATTGATTTCCATTGATTCAGATACTTTTGATTAAGTCAGTATTTAGGTGTCCCTGAGCCACAGAAGTCTCTGGACTGTCTTCATCTGAATCTCCACTTCTGCCTTGTCTAACCCCTCTCCACCCATTGACTGGTTCTTTCCCATGATCATTGCACTTGCTCAACTCTCTTCCCTCTCAAAACAAAACAAAACAAAACAAAACAAACCCTCTCTCCCTTATCCCACCTGTCTCTTCAGGTAATATATTATATTTTTGCGTCTGTATATTGCTGTCTTATGTTCTTACTTCTAATTTACATATCAAACCAATAAAAAGTGGCTTCCTGATGTTATTTTCCTCTGAAAATCTCCAGTGGTCTCTAAATTCACTAATACTCCCATACCTTGTTTCTAAATCCATCCACTGGACATCCTTAGGATGTTTCTGATTTGAGCACCATCTGACAGCATGGACCACTGCCTCCTGGGAAGCAACCTTGTTGTATTCCCTAATATGAAGGCCTTCCTCTTTCCCTCTGACTTTCCTGGCCTCTCCCTGTTTCCTCTGCCAGAACCCCTCCCTTTCTTGGGGGTACTCCTCAGATGCCCCCTCCACATGTTCTCCCTGCATGAGTTCACCCTCTCCCTCATTTAATTAACATCTATAAGCCCATGACCACCTCTCCAGTGCAGGTTGTCTTGGGAGCAACAAATCTGTACATGGAGCAGCTATGAACATCTCTGTCTGGATCCCTCACAGGCACCTTTATCTCACATATGCACACCTGAAAGCACTGTGAATACCCCCTGTCTGCCTTCACACTGTGGTCATTCCCTGAGAGAACATCAACCTAGCTGCCCCTCAGAAATCTGGACATGGTACTACCAATCAAGATGAAGCCATAGGTAGACATGCATCACCTCCTTGCACAACCATAAGAAGGATCATAATCTCAAAGCAAAAAACACCCGGAACTGCCAGAAAATTACAGTATGGAAATCCGACAACCAAGGATTTAAAGAAGCCATATTCATCCAGATGGATAGGAGGGACAGAGACAATGAGTGGGGCAGAAAGGATGTGGTGTCGCAGCAGTGAGGCAACAGCAGTGGCCAGCAGAATGGGTGGTCCCACATTCACGTGTGGTGGATAAAAATTGGAAAGGATACCTTGGAAGTGAGTGATCCCAGCTCCAGGACAGACCATGCAGCCCTGAGTTCCAATGCTGAGAAATAAAGCCTCATAACTTCTGGATGCAAAAACCACTGGGGGTTGAGGCAGTGAAAGAAACTGACGGTCTCTCAGGAGAGTCCATTTAAAGAGGCTACATGGTCCTAAATGCACACAAACCCACCCACTCTGGGAACCAAAATCAGGGCAACATTTAGAGGGGTGCAAGTAGCATAGAGGACATAAGTGAAGTGACTGGAAGTTGGGCAAGTGCTGAGCAAGCCTCTGCAGCCAGGAAGCAGCATTTTCTCCTCTCTGACCCCTCTACCACAAACAGAGCCAAAAAGCAGTGAAGGGGGTTGCCCCACCTGGCAAATACCTAAGGATCTGCCCCATACAATTTAACAGGTGCACTAAGACAGAGAGTCAAAGCAGCCCTACCTAATACACAGAAATAATCACAGGAAGGCTGCCAAATTGAGGAGACAAAGAGATATGGCCCAAATGAAATAACAAAACAAAATCGCAGAAAAAGAACTAAACAAAACAGACATAGCCAACCTATCAGATGTAGAGTTCAGAACATTGGTGCTAAGAATGCTCAGAGAACTCATTGAGTGTGGCAAACAAGGGAAAACATGAAAGCTACACTAAATGAAACAAAGAAAAACCCACAAGGAACCAACAGTGAAGGGAAGGAAGCTGGGGTTCAAATCAACAATTTGGAACATAAGGAAGAAATAAACAGTCAACCAGAACAGAATGAAGGCAGTGGGGTTGGGGGAGGAATGAATGTGAGAGGTAGGGTGTGGATAGGGTGGGAAGGAATAATGGGGGACAAATAGGGACAACTATAATTGAACAACAATAAAGAAAAGAAAAAAGAAAAAAACCTTATCAAATAGGTAAATAAACATTGAGGAGATTGAAAAAAAAGAACAGGACCTGAATGGTTTGGCTCAGTGGATTGAGCACTGGCCTGCGAACCAAAGGGTCGCTGGTTTGATTCCCAATCAGGCACTTGCCTTGGTTGTGGGCCAAGTGCTCAGTAGGGGGCACATGAGAGGCAATACACATTGATGTTTCCATCCCTCTCTTTCTTCTTCCCTTCCCTTCTTTGTAAACATAAATAAATAAAATCTTTTTAAAAATTATTGTTCAATTACAGTTGTCTACATTTAACCCCACCACTCTCCCCACATCCCAGCCATCCCCACCTCCCTCCCTTGCTTCCATGCTCCTTTGGTTTTGTCCATATGTCCTTTATAGTTGTTCCTGAAAACCCCTCTAATTTTCCCCCCATTATCCTCCCCCACCTCCCCTCTGGTAACTGTCAGACTGTTCTTAATTAAAGTATCTTGGGGTATATTTTGCTTGCTTGTTTCTTTTTTTTTTTTTAATTGTTGTTCAAGCACAGTATTCTGTCTTCCCCCCCACCCCTCCCCACCATGACAGCCCTCCCTGCCTCCCTCCCCCATTTCCACCTGCCTTGTTGTTGTCCATATGTGCTTTATAATTGTTACTATAAACCCTTCACCCTTTTCCCCCATTATCCCCTCCCTTCTCCCC
Source organism: Macrotus californicus (assembly GCA_007922815.1). Lineage (NCBI taxonomy): Eukaryota > Metazoa > Chordata > Mammalia > Chiroptera > Phyllostomidae > Macrotus > Macrotus californicus. Next base: position 4,432 of record VMDR010028133.1, read on the forward strand.
TCTGATCACTGTCAGCCTGTTCTCAATTTCAATGTCTTTCACTATATGTTGCTTGCTTGTTCGTTTTGTTGAATACATTCCAGTTAAAGGTGAGATCATGTGGTATTTGTCTTTCACTGCCTGGCTAATTTCATGTAGTGTAGTGCTGGCCAGTTCCATCCATGCTATTGCAAAGGGCAGTAGCTTCTTTCTCTCTGCTGCATAGAATTCCATTGTGTAAATGAACCATAGTTTTTTGATCCACTCATTGACTGATGGGCACTTAGGTTGCTTCCAGCATTTGGCTATTGTAAATTGTGCTGCTATGAAGATTGGTGTTTTAGGATTTTAAGATATAATCTCAGCAGTGGGGAAAAAAAGAGAAAAAAAGAATAGAATGAAGAAACAAGAATTCAAAAAAATGAGGAGAGAATAATGAGACTCTGGGACATCTCCAAAAGTGCCAATATCTGAATCATAGAGTTGCCAGAAGAAGAAGAAAAGTAATAAATTAAAAATTTATTTGAAAAATAATGAGAGAAACTTCCCTAATTTGGTGAAGGAAATAGACACACAAGTCCAGAGAGCATGAGGAGTCTCAAACAAATTGGACCAAAAGAGCACCACACCAAGGCACATCCTAATTAAAATGCCAAAGGTTAAAGAGAAAGATACATCTCAACTCAAAGGCAGAGAGTTACCTACAAAGGAGTCCCCATAAGATTATCAAACGAAAGGACTGGCAAGAAGTATTCAAAGTGATGAAAAGCAAGGACTTACATCCTAGATTACTCTATCCAGCAAAGCTATCATTTAGAATGGAAGGGAAGATAAAGTGCTTCCCAGATAAGGTTAAGTTCAAGGAGTTCATCATCACCAAGCCCTTATTATATGAAATGTTAAAGGGACTTATCTAAGAAAAAGAAGATCAAAGTTATGAACATTAAAATGACAACAAACTGACAACTATTAACAACTGAACCAAAAAACAAAAACAAAGCAGACAACTAGAACAGGAGCAGACTCATAGATATGGAGATCATTTGGAGGGTTATTAGCTGGGAGGGAGAAGGGGGATAATGGGAGAAAAGATACAGGGATTAAATAGTATAATTGGCCCTGGCTGGTGTGGCTCAGTGGACTGAGTGCTGCCTGTGAACTGGAATGTCACTGGTTAGATTCCTGATCAGGGAACATGCCTGGGTTGCAGATCAGGTCCCCAGTTGGGGGCATGTGAGAGGCAACTGATGGGTGTATCTCTAACATACTGATGTTTCTCTCCCTCTCTCTCTCTCCTGTCCTCTCTTTAAAAAAATAAATAAATAGGTCTCCAAAGATGGTGGCGAGGTAGGTGGGAGTGGAGCCCACTTCCCCCTGTACACAGGTGGAACACCTAGCCGAACTTCTGAGGAACAGAGTAAACAGCCAACGTAATCCCAGCTTATATGAAATTTGGGGGCCAAAATTGTAGAGGACATTGAAAGACAGACAGTAAGGAGGTTGTGTTGGGATGGTAAGGTCCCTGGGATCTACACAGGGACCAAGGCTGCTGCAGCCCCTGGCCCAGTGCCTGCTCCAGGATCCTTGGAGGAGAGCCAAATCAGCAGCTCCCTCCCATACAAAACAGAGAGGACAGAGTGGCACCAGAATGGACCTGGATGCTTGAAGTCACTAGGGGGAAAAAAGATGAAGTGGGAGATGCACAGAAGCAGTGTTCACCCACTGGGACTGTGGACGCCGGCTAGGTCATTCATTACCAGAGAAATTGGGGATCCAGGTGACGCCTAGAGAAGAGAGAAGAGTTGGGCTGTGATGACCCTGACCCGGATAGTCTCCAGTCTGTTTAGAAAGTTGGGCTGTATGAAAAGCCAGACACTTGTTAAGAATGGCAGGCTTAAACAAGAGGATTTTACTAAAAAAAAAAAAGGCTCTCAGTCGCTGTTTAAGAAATTCTCACACAGTGCCTGCCTCTCTCTACCATGGCTAGCTTGTGCCATGGCTAGCTTTTGCCATGGCTGGCTTGTGAAGTGAAAGAAGGAGGTGCTCTGTATGGACCGTTCAGGGAAGGGCAGCAAGGCCCAGGGAGTTAACAGTCCCCAGAAAGACTTAATTCAATGGGTTAGCTGAACCACCCTGAAGAGACTTTGAGAGTATGCAGTATCTAGGCCACAAAGTAGGAAAAGGTGGTATGTGAGTTGCCCCTATTTAGTGCACCTCAGAGATGGCACAACTGGTGGATTAAAGGCACTGACCTGGCACAGATGGACAGTGGGGGCCCAGCAGCCCATGAAGGACCTGGGCTGCAGACTGGGCAACTGTGAATATTGTGGCCTAGACCTGATCCCCATCCTTACAAAACCATAGGAAGGGAAAAAAGCAAAGCCCAGCCCCCCTCAGCCTGCAGCATCCAGGAAGACCAACAGAACTCACTTGTTGGGTTTAAGGTAAGCAGGAGACTCTTCCCCCACCCGCCCCAGGTGAGACAATAAGACCTGGAGCTGTGAAAGCTCCAGAGACAGATCCAAAGAAGGAACAGAAGGCTCACCCCAACAACTGAGAGACAAATTTTACTTTGCTATTTGAGAGAACCTGCATGTTATTGTTTATTTATTTTTCATTTTTTTTACTTCTTTTATTTCATTAGTATTTTTTATTTGTCTTCTTTCTGTTTAGTTTTCTTCATTTTATTTGTTCAATTGCATTGTTTGGTTTTCCTTGTTCTCTCTTTAATATTGTATTTTAATTTTCCTCCTTTCACTTCATTCATGATCCAATATCATGCTACTTTTGGCCATATGCTTCCTATTCTTGTTATACAGATCATATATTTCTTGTCATATTATTGTTGTTGCAATATTATTGTAAAGAATTGTTGTTCCTAATGATTGTAAATACTGCACAGCACCATTCCTTGGTCTTAGCCCATTTCACTATCTTCCTGAGCTTTATTACTGTTGTGGTTAACTTTATTCTCTCACACACCACACCTACTTTCTATCATTTACTCTCACTATATCTCATCATCTGACCTCACAGAAGTGCTCTGTTTTCTGGATTCAGATAACAATCCTTCCCCCCTCTAACAAGAGTCTTATCTGTTTTTTACCTTTTATAAAAGGTGGCTAGTTGGGTGAAATATCACAGTTAATGCTCTACTTATCCAAAGGATCTCCTACCTCTTCTGTACGTGTTGGTACTCTAAGTCCCATAAAATACTCTCCTTCTGTCTTAATCCATTTTGCCTACCCCCTGGACACTGACCATAGACAAGAGTAGGTGCGAGCTGTGAACACTAATATACGTGCTGTATGAGAGAACCCACCAACAAAGGAACCACGGGCAGGTAAAAACCCAAGTGCAAGAGAGCCCACAAAAACAAAAGAAAGGATAACCTTAGAGCATCCAGACAAGGAGATCAAAGAAACTGCACCACTGAATCCAATAGAATTCCTACCACAGAAGTTCACCATACAAAGACAGCTGGCAAAGTGAAGCATCAGGGAGCACAGAAACAAACAAAAAGAGCCACCTAAAATGGGGAAAAAAAGAAAGAATCTGCAATCAAAAAGAATGGAAGACTCCCCACTAAAACAGCTAAATGACATGGAGGTAAGCAAACTATCAGATATAGAATTCAAAATAATAGTTATAAAGATGCTCAAGGAGCTCACAGACAACTACAAGGAACTGAGTGAGAACTACAAAGGTATGAAAAAGGGAGTAGAAACTATGAAGAAAAATGAAGAAGAAATGAAAAATACAATTTCTGTAATAAATATCTCACTACAAGGAATTACAAGATGGCTGGATAAACAGAGGACCAAATTAGTGAGCTGGAAGATAAACAGGAAAAAAAAAAAAAAACTGCCCAGGTAGAACAGCTGTATGAACAAAGACTACAAAAATATGAAGAAAGCTTAAGAGAACTCCAAGATAACATGAAAGGCAACAACATTCGAGTCATAGGAATACCAGAAAAAGAAGAAAAGGAACAAGGGATAAAAATCCTGTTTGAAAAAATAATAACAGAAAACTTTTCAAGCCTGGAGAGGGGAAAAAAACCACGCAAGTGCAGGAGGCACAGAGAGGCCCAATGAAGATGAACCCAAAGAGGCCTACTTGAAGACATATCATAATTAATATGCCAAATTTTAAAGACAAAGAGAGAATCTAAAAATCAGGAAGGGAGAAACAAGAAGTAACATACAAAGGGGCTCCAATAAGGTTAACAGCTGATCTCTCAACAGAAACAGTCCAATCCAGGAGAGAATGGCAAGAAAAATTTCAAGTAATGAAAAACAAAGGCATGCGACCAAGACTACTCTACCTTGTGAGGCTCTCAATTAAATGGAAAGCAAAATGAGGAGTTTCCCAGGCAAAAGAAGGCACAAAGAATACATATCCACCAAAGCAGCACTACTGGTATGCTAAAGGGACCACTATAAGAAGAAGGAAAAGAGTGAAAAAGAGAGGGACACAGGTACCAAGGGGAAAATGAATAAATACCCAGTATTAATAACATTAAATGTTAATGGAAGAATTGCTCAAATCAATAGACAGAGTAGATGAATGGGTAAGAAAACAGGACCCACACATATGCTACCCACAAGAGACTCACCTAAGAACAAAAGATCTACACAGACTGAAAGTGAAGGATTGGAAAAACATATTCCAAGCAAATGGACAGGAAAAAAAAGCTGAGGCAGCGATACTCACATCAGACAAAATAGATATCAAAATAAGGATCATAAAAAGAGTTCAAAAAGGACACTTCATAATACTCAAGGGAAGACCATCAAGAAGACATAAAAATTATAAACATCTATGCACCAAAAAATATAAGAAAAATCTTGGAGGATTTCAAGAAAGATATTGACATCAACACAATTAAAGTAGGGGATTTTAATATCCCACTGTCAAAAATGGACAGATCTTCCAAACAAAATATCAACAAAGATATTGCAGCTTTGAGCAGTGTTCTGGGTCAAATGGACTTAAATGATATATATATATATATAGAACCTTTCATCGCAAAGAAGCAAAATACACATTCTTTTCAAATGCACATGGAACATTTTAAAAAATATACCAAATGATAGGTCACAAAACAAGCCTCAACAAATTCAAGAAAATTGAAATCATATCAAGCATTTTCTCTGACCACAAGGGACTGAAACTAGAAACCAACCTCAAGGAAAAAAAAAACCCAAACACTCAAATTCGTGGAGATTGAATAGCATGCTATTAAACAATGAATGGGTCAAGAATGAGATCAAGGAGGAAATCAAAAACTTCCTGGAAACAAAAGAAAATGAACTCACAACAACCCAAAACTTATGGGACACAGCAAAGACAGTCCTGAGAGGGAAGTTCATAGCAATACAGACCTATCTAAAAAACTAGAAACATTTCAAATAACCTAACCCTACACCTACAAGAACTTGAAGAAAACAACAAACAGCAAGTAGAAGGAAGGAAATAACCAAGACCAGAGCAGAATTAAATGATATAGACACTAAAAGCATAATTCTAAAGATCAATAAATCCAGGAGCTGGTTCTTCAAAAAGATAAACAAAGTCGACAAGCCTTTAGGCAGATTCATCAAGAAGAAAAGAGAGAGAACTCAAATAAACACAATCAGAAATGAAAGAAGAGAGATTGCAACTGATACCACAAAAACACAAGGGATTGTAAGAAATTACTATGAAGAACTACATGCCAAGAAATTTGAAAACCTAGGTGAAATGGACAAATTTCTAGAAAAATATAATCTTCCAAAACTGAATGAAGAAGCAGAAAGCTGAACAGATCAATAACAGCTGACAAAATCGAAGGAGTAATCAAAACACTGCCAGCATACAAAAGCCCTGGACCAGATGGTTTCACCAGAATTCTACAAAGCATTTAAGGAAAAGCTAACCCCTATCCTTCACAGACTATTTCAAAAAATCCAAAAAGAAGGAAGACTCCCAAACTTTTTATGAAGCCAGCATCATCCTAGTCCCAAAACCAGACAAAGACACAAGAAAGAAAGAAAACTACAGGTCAATATCACTGATGAACATAGACATGAAAATCCTCAAAAAAATACTGTCAAACTGCATCCAACAATACATTTAAAAAGTCATACTCCATGATCAATGACATTCATCTCTGGAGTGCAAGGATGGTACAATATTCACAAATCAGAAAACATAATACATCACATTAACAAAAGGAAAGACAAAAATCACATGGTCATATCAATAAATGTGGAAAAAGCATTTGATAAGGTACAGCACCCATTATGATAAAAACACTCAGCAAAGTGGGAATAGAGGGAGCATTCCTCAACATTATAAAGGCCATATATGAGAGACCTACAGCCAACGTCATACTCAATGGGCAAAAACTTAGAGCTTTCCCACTAAGATCAGGAAGAAGACAAGGATGTGGGCTTTCAACACTCCTATTCAACATAGTATTGGAAGTACTAGCCACAGCAATCAGACAAGAAAAAGAAATAAAAGGAATCCAAATTGGAAAGGAGGAAGCAAAACTGTCATTGTTTGCAGATGACATGATAGTCTACATAGAAAGCCCTACAGACTCCACCAAAAAAACTACTCAACCTAATAAATGAATTTGGCAAAATAGCGGGATACAAAGTCAATATTCAGAAATTGAAGGCATTTTTGTACACCAACAATGAAATATCAGAAACAGAAATCAGGCAAAAGATCCCATTTGCTGAAGCAACAGGAAAAATAATGTACATAAGGATAAACATAACCAAGGAGGTAAAAGACCTGTACTCAGAAAACTACACAATGCAGAAGAAAGTAATTGAGGAAGACATAAGTAAATGAAAGCATGTACCTTGCTCATGGATTGGAAGAATTAACATCATCAAAATGGCCATACTACCCAAAGCAATTTATAGATTCAGCACAATACCTATTAAAGTTCCAATGGCATTCTTCATTATAGATTCTATATCTATAGAACTAACATTTCAAAAATTTATATGGAACCATGTACGACTCCGAATAGCTGTAGCAATTTTGAGAAAGAAGAACAAAGTGGTAGGGATCACAATGCTTGTATTTTAAACTCTATTACAAGGCCACTGTAATCAAAACAGCCTCGTACTGGCATAAGAACAGACACATAGATCAATGGAATAGAATAGAGAGTCCAGAAATAAGCTGAAGTCTCTATGGTCAATTAATATTCGACAAAGAGGGCAGAAGCATAAAATGGAGTAGAAGTAGCCTTTTCAAGAAATGGTGTTGGGTGATGGGGACAGCTGCATGCAAAAAAATGAAACTCGATCACCAACTTACACCATATACAAAAATAAATTGAAGGTGGATAAAAGCCTTAAATATAAGTCATGAACAATAAAAATTCTACAGGAGAACATAGGCGGGCTTATATCATATATTCCACGTAGCAGTATTTTCACTGATATGTCCCCTAGAGCAATGGACATAAGGGAAGAATAAACAAATGGGATCTCATCAAAAGAAAAAGCTTCTGCTGGGCTAAAGAAAACAGCATTAAAATGAACAGAGAACCAACTATATGGGAAAACATATTTGCCAATGATACCTTGGACAAGGGTTTGATCTCCAAAATATATAAAGAACTCACATGACTCCATTCCAGGAAGGCAAACAGCCCAATTAAAAAATGGACAAAATACTTCCAAGGAGGACATACAAAGGGCCCAGAGACATATGAAAAGATGCTCAGCATCACTAGCTATCAGGGAGATCCAAATTAAAACTACAATGAGATACAACTTCACACCAGTGAGAATGGCCATCATAAACAAATCAACAAAGAAATGTTGGAGAGGATGTGGAGAAATGGAACCCTAATGCACTGTTGGTGGGAATGCAGACTGATGCAGCTACTGTGGAAAACAGTATGGAATTTCCTCAGATAACTAAAAATGGAACTGTCTTTTGACCCAGAAATTCCACTGCTGGGATTATACCCTAAGAACCCTGAAACATAAATCCAGAAGGACCTATGCATCCCAATGTTCATAACAGCACAATTTACATTAGCCAAGTGCTGGAAGCAACTTATGTGTCCATCACTAAATGAATGGATCAGAAAACGATTGCACCTTTACATGATGGAACACTATGCAGAGTAGGAAAGAAGGAGCTCGTACCCTTTGCAAGGGCATGGATGGAACTGGCAAGCACTATGCTAAGTAAAATAAGCCAGGCAGTGAGGGACAAATACCATATGGTCTCACCTTTAACCGGAACATAATCAACAAAACAAAGAAGCAAGCACAATATTACCAGAAACAGTGAATTTGAGAACAAACTGACAGTAAGTAGAGAGGATGCGGGAGAAAATAAAGGGCAGGGGGAGCAGGAGGGGTTTTCAGTAATATGTATAAAGGACACATGGACAAAACCAAAAGGGGATAGGATCGAGGGTGGGCTGTGGGGATGGCTGGCTTTGGGGGGAGTCGTGGGGGAAAAATGGAGACAACTGTACTTGAACAACAATGAAAGAATGTAAAAAAATAATAAAGTTATAAAGAAATACATAAATAAATACTCTAAAAAAACATAATTGGTAGGTACAGAATAGACAAGGGGGTGTTTTGAATAATATAGGAACTAAAGAATCCAAAGAACTTATATGTATGACCCATGGACATGAACTAAGGGGCGTGATTGTGGAAGGAATTGGGGTACTGGGCAGAGGGGCAAAGGGGAAAATTGGGATAACTGTAATAGCATAATCAATAAAATACACTTAAAAAATGAAATCTGGATGTGATTCTTGCCTTCTCCTTCTCTGTCTCCTTTCAGTTCACTCCTTCTGTTTATTTTACCCACTTGTTTTTTT
>VMDR010028134.1:0-13300 GCA_007922815.1 Macrotus californicus
GGAGCATGTGACTTTAAACAGAGTGTCTCTTCTTTAGTGCACAGAGGAGAACACTGGGAGCTAGGGAGCTGAAAGGACTTGCTAAAGGCCACAGTGAATTGGTGCAGAGTTGGGATCAAAACCTGGCATGTCCCAGGCCAGTGTCCCACCTTGTACAACAGCAGTATCTAGAATGTGATGAGCAAGATACAAAGAAGCCTTTTTGGGTCAGGATGCTTCCAGGATAAAGCCCTTCTTGCCTTTGGATGTTGTAGCCAGTTGTGGCACCGGCAGAGAGACAAGGAAAAGTCCTCTCAAATGGGAAACCTACACCAAAAAACAGCTGAGAGAAATTAGATACCTTCTGAGATAAGAGCGCCACTGCCCATGAACAGCATTTAAGTGTTTCCCTTGGCATTTCTTCACTCTGAACATGGAAGAAGGGGCTCCTTGGAGATGCCAGACACACAAGATGCATCATAATAAAAAGAATTAATCTTTACATGCTAGTTCTTTCACTCATTATCTTACTCATTTTCTCCCCATAACACCCCTATGAAGTTGATGCAGTTGTCATTCCCACTGCAGAAACAAGAAAACTGTGGCACACAAAGGATAAAGAGCTTGCCCCAACCTGCTGAGCTGGTGGGAATGGAGCCAGGTGGGACTTGAACTCCAGACATGTCACTGTAATTCATGGTCTTTTCCACTATGTCCGAATGAGTTATTACACGGAGCACGGTAGGACACACACCACGCCCAGAAATGTGATTGATTTCTGCCAATCTAGAAAAGAATACAAGATCTCTCACCTAGTGACAGTAACTACAATTAATCTGAAGCACAGAAGAATTTACTAAAAATTCTCCACATGCATTCCATTATTTAATATTCACTCTAATCTACGAAGGAGGAATAATTATGCCCAGAAGAGGCTGAAGCTCAGAGAAACCAACTACTGTGCTCAGATGGCCAGTTGTGACCCAGTCAAGCCAGGATCCAAACTTCATGTGCTTGGCCCCTCAACACCAGCTCTTGCCCCTGAACGTGCTTTTCCAGCATTTTTATCCCTCTGATTTCAGAGGCAATCTCTTGTGGAAGAGGTACTGTCCAAATGACATCATCTCATTAAAATTCTTCAATTGTTGTGGGGCGGGGGGGTTGGAAATATATCTAGAAAAGCTCAGATAAATCACAATTTCCTTCTTCTAATAATGTATGATAATAACAATCTGTCTAGAAAAAAGTGGCCCTGATTAATTTTGAAATATGAAAATGTCAAGAAAGAATCATTCCATTATATTTAGGATAATTTAAGGTTATCATAAAAATTAATAATACCTTGCTCAAATTTGTACCGTTCTTTGCAGTTTACAGAGTACTTTCATGTTCATTGTCTCATCTGACATTTACAAGAAGATGGTCATGTTATTATCTTTATCCCCATTTAACAGAAAGGATACTGAAATTTAGAGAAGTTAAAGCTTACAGTGGCTCATAAGAGAGAGAATGAGAGCTTAATCCAAATAACCTGACTCCTAGGTTAAAGCTCTTTCAACAACCCCCTCTGTAGCATCTGTATTGTTTGCTCTTAAAATAAAAAGTAGACTGAAGAAGGTTCCAGGTGCAGTACATATGTACCCTTTTGAAATGCCCCAATGTCTGACTCTTCTGGAAAACCAAGTTTAGGGAAACACTGGCAAGAATCCCTGAGGTGATGGTACCCTCCAGGGCAGGAATTTCTATTCTCATGGTGGGCAGACTGATGATTTATTGGGTGGCCAACATGGGAGACTGAGGCTTCTGGGGAGGACCTGCTGTCTGCAAAAACACCCACAACAGAGAAGCATTTGAGAGGTGGGAGGTGTTTGGAAATGACTGAAAGAGATAGGCTAAGCATGAACAGATACAGCTTGGGGAGTGACTCATATGCAGATAGTAATCAAAAGAACTTAACACTTGAACAAAGAATAGAATCACCCAGAACTGCTGCAAACTTGACGCACATAAACACAAATACTCAGCCCAAATATAGCACTCAGAACAGTCAGCACAGAGCACGAAGTGCGGTCCTTCTCAGGGCCCCACCTGGTCCTTGCCTCCTAGTCTACAAAATCCAGTGGGGCAGAAGGGCAATGACTAGTCATTGGCCTGGGGATGTACTGCTGGCTATTTAATAATATTTTTTATCCTGTAATATCTTTTCTGCTCTTCTACGTAATGATATCCTGGTCCTTATCACAGAAAGTAGTCTTGTTTTCCTTTAGACACAGATCAAGTCACCTCCTTGGTTACGCTTTCCCTGACCTCTTCCCCAAGACAGAATTTAAAGTTCCACCTGTGGGTTTTAGCACATCATACTGTAATATAATATTTATGTACTGTCATGACAACCATTGGATGGGGAGCTCATCGAGGCCACAATTCAACAAAGTGCCTCACCCAAACTAGGCCCCAGAGAGATTGCAGTTGAATGCAGAAATTACGTGAGTAGCCGGATAAAGAATTAAAGCAAACTTCAGTTCACTAGGACACTGAGTGCATGGAGAGTGATGCTATCTATTTAAATGAAGTTGTCCAGAAAACTCTTGTTTCTTACATACTAGGAAATAGCCACTCTTAATGTTATCTGCTCTGTTCCTGCTCAACCAGAGGAAATCAGTGACTATCAAGACTGTGTCCTTGCTGACTGAAAGCAGAGGAGGGAGTCACTGATTCTAATCAATGAGATGACAGCAGGCTTTAAAACCATTCCCCTCTTCTAGCACTGCTCAGGCTGGAAATGACTTGTTTGCTACTTGTCTCTCCTATTAGCTGGGCCAGGGCAGAGGCAAGTCTGCATTGTTCACTGCAGTATTTCCAAGGTCTAGCATAGTGCCTGGCACAGAGTAGATTTCAGTAGACTTTGTTAATGAGTACATAAATGGAAGGAAGGAAGGAAGGAAGGAAGGAAGGAAGGAAGGAAGGAAGGAAGGAAGGAAGGAAGGAAGGAAGGAAGGAAAGACTTCACAGGAAGGGTGCTGCAGATGAGCCTTCCATCATTACCAACTGCAGGGCTGCCATTTATAGAGTGTCTATGAGAGTCAGCCACTGCACTAAACACATTAAAATTCACAAAGAGTGAGGATTGGTGCCTATGTTTTACAGATGAAGAAACTGACATTCAGAGAGTAAAGTAACTTGCTTAGAGTCACAGAATTAATTTTTCTCAGGACCATCCATCATTCAAACAAAGCTCTGACTGATCCCAAAGTGCACAGATAAATGAGAAAGGCAACTCCTGGCTGAGGGAGGAGTATGGACCAAGTGTGGGTGTGGAAGTACCCAGTGGGTTCAGAAACTGGTTGCAGAGTGGGGCTACCAATGGAGGAAGAGACAGGACAGAGAGGTTGGGTGGGGCTCAACTCAGAATCCAGGCCTGTAGACTACTCTGAATCTCCACAACTCCAGGCTTTCCCTTGAAAGTGAATTTTCTGAATAAATCCTATGTGACCACTTATTTGTCAGGTTTTCCACTAAATGCAGAAGTATAGAGAAAAAAATCCAACATTCTAAGGTTCCAGTTAGTTGGATTGCAATTAATCAAATTTTACCGTGAAGGAAAATGTCCTAGCTGGATGTCTACTTATAATTTTAATGTTTTTAAATTTTGAAATAATTTTATATTTGCAGAACAGTTGCAAAAATAGTACAGGGAGCTCCTGTATACACTTTACCCAGTTTTATAATTTTAACATCTTATATAACTTACTGTACAGTGATTGAAACTAGGAAATTAACATAATACTTTTAACTAACTCCAGACTTTATTTGAATTTCGCTAGTATTCCCCCTAATAGCCTCTTCCTGTTTTAGCATCTATCCCAGGATCTCACTGGCATTGAGGTGTCATGCTTCCTTAGCCTCCCTCCATCTTGTGACAGTTCCTTCAACTTTCCTTGTCTTTCACAACCTTGATACTTTTAAAGAATATTAGTCAGTTATTATTTTGAAGAATACCCTCAGTTTGAGTGTGTTTGATGTTCTATAGTGAGTGGGTCGAGGTCACACACTTTTGGCATGATGTGCTAAATCTTGCCATCTTGACAAGTGCATACCAGGGTGAACGTGATGTCAAAGATGACCTTGATCATTCAGTAAAGATGGTGCCTGCAGGATTCCACCACTGTGAAGGTATTCTTTTTCCCTTCATAATAAATAAAAATCTTGGGAGAGATGGTTTTAGACTATACAAATATCCTTTTTCTCCTCAAACTTTTGTCCACTCGTTTTAGCTTCCATTGGTGGATCTTGCTTGAAACAATTACTGCTAGAGTATTACAATGTTGATTTTATATTTTTCACATTCCTTTTATAATAATTAATTGGAATTTTTTTGTAAGGAATAATTGTCCCTTCTTCTCTATGTATTTATTTATTCAATTATTTATATTAGCATACACTCATGAATATTTATTTTATTTTACGGACTGTGATCCAATACTGTCATTATTTATTGTCGGACAGATTGTTCTGGCCTTGGCCGTCCAGAGCTCTGTGACCTTTCAGCATATCCCATTCTGTTTTTGAGCACTTCTGACTTCTGACCACAGATACTCCAGGCTCATCTTGTAGTTTCTCCTCCAGGCCTGGAATCAATCACTTATCCAAAAAGCCCAAGTTGCTTTAATTGGAGAATGGTATTTAGAAACCAGGATCTGGGTACTATGTTTGCCCATTGCTGCTAGAGTGCCATTTCTTCTAGGCCCTGTCACTGGACAGAGCTAGGAAATACATATATGTGGATTAGCGGATGTGTACACACAAAGAGACACCTCCAATTATTTCTGTGTCTATCATTTTGTATATATATTTCAAAACCATGACTTCATATCTATACCTCAGATTTCAATCCAATACCACAGGGTCCATGCTAGCCTTCCCCCTTTTCAAAATAGTTGCTTACTTTGGGGACAGTTTTCTACCTGTACCTATACCTAAACTCTGCAGTATATTATTGGAATTCAGAAATTCTGCTATGCTTACTGAGCTGAGGAGGAATATCATCTAGGGAAAACAGGTAAGGTACCCCTTTAAATTTTCATTGGCCAGACAGTTTTATGACAACCATCACTGACACAAACAGATACTAGTTGGCACCTGTGGCTACTTCAAAGGCATGCAAATGTAAAATATTTAAAACCACTTGAAACTTGAAAGATCCCTTCCTCAGCTTTTTTATAAACCACCTTCGATTCAGGCTCATGCTGTTCAGGGGGAAAGAGGTTAGGAATCCTTATTTGTTATCAGAGAAGGTCTCCTGTCTAAGGCCAGAAAAAAAAAATGGGGTCTTTTCAGACCCTTAGCTTAATTTGGCCTAACTTAGCCTCACAGTCACCTGGACTCTCATAGTCACCTGGACTTGTGTTGTGAAATCTTTCCTACATGAAGTCAAGAACTCACACACTGCCTTAGGCAGACTCGCTCAAAGCTAGTCCCTCTGTTCCGGTAACTAGCATTTAATGAGTTTATGATTAGAGATCTAGGTTCTTTTCCTGCCACAAACATCATAATAGCGGGTCAACCAAATGATCTTCATGGTCTAGCTCCAGGAGTCCCTGATTCTCCTGAGACAGTGTGGTCTAGTGGAATGCAAGACGCTCCAGAATGTAACCCTAATCCTGCTAAATGGCACAGCTCAGCAAATCATGTGAATTTTATTTTGAATTAAATTTTGTTAATTTTGAAAGGGAAATAATAACAATATCTTTTCTTCAAGTTTGTTGTGGGAACTATGTGAGATGAAGTAGGTACACATCTAAATTCTACTAGAAAGAAGGTACTTAGTTCTCAAACTAGCTTTGTCGTGGTGGATGAGACATTCAGTCTGCTGCATCTCAGTTTAGTTGTCTGTAAAATGAGGACAATTACAGTTTTTCAAACTTCTATTTTGCTGGAAAACTCTTTAAAACCTAAATGATGTCTTGTGTAGCTCTCCCCAATAAAAAACAGATCAAAGTCGAGGTATGTAAGCTGCAGGTACCATTAGGGCTGGAGAATGAAAACAACAAAGGCTGGATAGTTGTGCAAAAGCTTCTGAGGAAATGTGGACCGTGCAAATCATTTCTGGGATGGATTTTGAAGAGTAAGAAGAATGGATGCTACTTAGGGTTTGAAAGAAACATAGTAAGTCAAGCCCTGGAAGTGGGAGTGAGTATGGTGGGTATCAGACAAGGAAGAACATGAAGTCCTACCAGGTAACTTCATACTCACCTTGACCACAACCCCATCCAGCTGTTAATACCTTAGGGGGCCTTAGGTAAATCTCCTTCCCTGGTGGATGTGCTCTTCAAGACTCAGCATTTGTCCCCTCACGGTGGTGCTGTCACTGGGCTTGTCTGTATGGCACACTTAGAATCACACTGAGGCTACACGTTGGGAGGTTTGGGGTTTAAAACTAGCTAGGTTGGGTGTGGTCACTTTAAGAAGATGGTATGAGTTGAAATATGGCCCCTCCCCACAAAAATATGTTGAAATTCTAACTCCTGGTGCCAATGAATATGACCTTATTTGGAAATAGGGTCACTGAAGATGTAATTTATTAAGATGAGATCCTACAGGAGTAGGGTAGGCCCCTATTCCAATGTGATTGGGGTCCTTATAAGAAAGTGGCCACATGAAAGCAGAGACACACAGGAAGAGCACCATGTGATGAAGAAGCAGAGGTTGCAGTTAATGCAGCTGAAACCACAGGATACCTTTGGTATCCAAAGGTTGCCAGCATAACACCCAGAGCCAGAAGGAGGCAAGACAAGAGTCAGAGGGAGCATTACCCTGTCAACACCTTGGTTTTGGACTTCTAGCCTCCAGAACTATGAGACAATAAGTTTCTGTTGTCTCAAACCACCTGGTTTGTGGTATTTTGTTAAGGCAGCCCTAGGGACCTAACATGGAAGGGCATAGGTTCCAGGGATTTTGACTAGCATTGAGAAAGAGGCAGTCAAGGGAGAACAGGCAAGCCTGGGTGTGACTCAGTGAGAGTCATGCTTCTCAAGGTCAGAGTCTAGGACGGGTAAGATAGGAGGAGACCAGAGTGAGGGACCCTGGATGCAAAGTGCTGAGAGACTTGGTAAACATGCTGGCAGCAGGGATGAAATGAAAGAATAAAAGCAGAAAACCTATCAGGTCACTCTAACAAACTAGATAAGCACGGGGAAGGGGACTAACTCAAAAAGACTTAGTTTCTTGCTTGGATACTTTCCTATCTGTGTGAGTTTAAATAAACCATCTACTCAGTCTCTGCTGATGAATTTGAGTGACTAAGAAATTGAGTACTGTAGATGTACGCTTGATCCAACATTCTGATCCAACGTTGACCTTATTCTTCTTACCCAGAAGCTTGGTGGGGTAACGTACAATTTACTACTACTACTACTAGTAGTAGTACTAGTACTAGTAGTAAAAGTTGAAGACCTAGAGCTAAACTGATCACGTCAGGTTCTGTTTAAGGTAGTAGTCTTTGTTTCCTGATTTGGTAGGATAACACATCCCTTTCATCTTCTGTTGAGAAATGGGCATGCACTATATATCCTGTATTGTGCCTTAAGAGATGTTCTTCCCTCCCCCACCCTTACCTTCTAGGTAATCTAGTTCTGCAAAACTTTTTCTCAGTCCCTTGGACACGTCCTGCCATGATTCCAATTACACCTTCCTTGCTCTGTCTATATTGCCAATGGGAACACGAGATGGGGTCCTTTTCTGCATGAAGCACTGAAAAAAATAAGCTGACCTAAAAATCCTCTTTAAAGAAATATGCATTCACTATGTCCATGTCTTTAGAGGCTTGATATTTGTTTGTGATAAGAGACTGGAGGTGAGTAAGAGAGGGACTGGAAGAAAGAGATGAACTCATGCAAATTCTAAATTACTATATATATTTCCTCATGTTGAAACAACAGCCCTGACACCCTGGTCAGTCTGTTGTCAAATAAGACTCAAGACATCTAGCCACACATACATCTTTACTTCTTTAAATAAGCCCGTATCCTTAAAGGTCCTGCAATAGGGGACACATTTATCAGGGACAGTGCTGTTTTTCCAGCACCTTTATGGAGGCTTTAAAAAAGACAGCAAACTGTAATGTATGTATCAATGAAAACTGTTTACAAGGCAGAAGATTGCACCCAGCATGAGCTTTCCGACACATTTATCACTTCATTCCAAAGCTGGGTGGGAAGGGGCAACCTTCCCCTGACAGCTGATGCCTGGCAAAAAGGATGAAGAAAGTGTCAGAAATTTTATGAACCTTTTTCAGGCAGTTGTAATAGTGAAAATGAGCATGATTCTCTTCTCCATCCCCATTCATAAATCTCCGTCAGCACTTGAAGATAACACTGACAATCTATTGTAGTCTTTCAACATAAGGTACCATTGTGGCAGTTTAACATGGAGCCCAGGAGTATTACCTGAAATTGGAAGTCTTCCAAGTATACTATGTACTGATAAGATGCTGAAGACAGAGAGAGAGTAATGGGAGGGAAAGCAGAAAGAGAGTAGGGGCGATGGGAAAGGGGAAGGCTCCTAGCCCTAGTCATTTGATGGTGATCTACTTGTCTCTCTGTCAGATAAAAATATTTGCTTTTCCTAAATGCCCAACGTGAAGAGAAAAACAGGATAATAGATGTAATATCACTTTGAAAAGCTGAAAGCCCCATGTTAATGTAAGGTATTGCTATTCATATTATTATCCTTTTTCTTGGTGGGAAAATGTTCAAAAGAGAACGATCCAGCTAATTAGCAGTGAATGTGTAGCTTGGGGAAGATGTCAATGTGGGTGACATCAGGTTAAGGAGAGAAGCTCACGTTTCCATTAGCAAAACTGAAATTGGACATGACTTCAGTATTCCACACTGCTGAGCTGATAGCATATGATCAATAAATATTTATTGACTGAGTGATTTTAGCTCATTGTATAATACAGATTTCTTTCTGTAAGTGTATCTCTTCCTATGATAGAATAAAAAAATAAAACAATGGCAAATGTCTCCATAATTATGGATGGTCAAATGAGCTAACATTTGTTCAAAACTGAATAATCAGAACCAAGACAAAATGCTAGTTCAGATAATAAGGAATTGACAAATGGATAAGCAAATAGATTAATAGAATAGAATTTAGAGGTTAGAATGAAACACACTCTTATGCAGCCAAATAATTTTTAACAAAGAACCAAAGCAATTCAAGGATGAAAGTATTTCAAAAGTGATGATAGAATCATAGGGTATTCATAGAAAAAAAAGAAGCCTCAACTCCTACCTCACATTATATACAAAAATTAATTTATAGTGAATCATAGATCTAAACATAGAGCTAATATTATAAAATTCTAGAAGTAAACACAGAAGAACATCTTCATGTTCTTAGGGGTAGGCAAGGATTTCATTGAGAGGCCAGAGAGTGCACTAATCATAAAGAGAGGAAATGATAAATTGGACACCATTAAAATTAAAAACTTTAGCTCATAGACAGACATGGTTGTGACAACAAACCAATAAGCCTTAGACTGGGTGAAAATATTCATAACACATATATGTGTGATCCTTCTTCAGATACTGTCCTATGTTAGCTCTTCCCTCCATGGACACGCTTCTTGAAAGAATGTTTACTGTCTTCATATTGTCCTGGAACCCTCTCCATTGTGATTTATGCCTCTATCCTATTGTTCTTTCCAGGACTGCCTTGTGAAATACACAGGACAGTTTTCTGGACTAATTTCGGGTATCTTCTCTATAATCTTTGGGAGTGACCACTCCCTTATCGGGATGTTGTCCATATTGCCTTTCCCTCCCCCCGGTCTGGTTTTCTGCCTCCTCTGGTTATTCCTCTCAGGGTCATTTTAGGCTCTTCTTTTTGCCTTATATTCAGTGTTTCTTGAGATCTCAACGCTTATCTCCTAGTGATTTCATACCAATTTATGAGCTTGATACACAAACTTTTATTACTTTTCTAGTTCCACTGCACAACGCATACTCATAAGTTTTGTCTCTCTTGACAGTTCTCTGAGTAGACCAACCATGTATTTATTCACTTGTTCACTCTTTCATAAAATTACCATTGAATACTAATCATATCCAAAGACCTATAATGTTTTGCCTTCCTGTATCTTATGTATATTATGGCCCCTGTGTTTAACACATTTTGCTCTTTTGCAGGGTTGGGGGAGGGGGGTTGATTAAGTTTCAAACTTTCTTAGAGACTCAGTTCAAGGTCATCTTCTTCTGGAACCCTTCCTGACCTCCAAGTCTTATGCTGATATTCCTTAAGCCCCCTGCTGCAGCACACTGGGCTTGGCTCTTGCACAGCCCTCAGCTCACAGCACTGCAGTCCTCTACCTTCTTGCTTGGCTGCCTCCTCAGCTACACTAAAAACTCCTTGGAGACAGAGTTTTGCATTTTAACCCACTGGAGCAGAATGGGTTTGCCATAGATGTTTACTGAATGAGGTCAACCTCAGTTTGCATTCCTAATTCCTATCCCACTTATCAGCAAATCATCTTGAGAAAATTGCTTAATTGGAAAATGTCTCTGAGTTTTGTTTGTTATATTCCTACCACACAGGATTGTATTTGGAGGGATTAAATTATTTGATAAATGGAAAACTCTAAAAATTGTCCTGGCGTCTGGTGGATGGTTTACAAATGTTAGTTCTAGCAGTTTAACCATCACATCCAGTGGTGTAAGCCAACTCCAGGATCCAGGAGAGATTATTAGGAACAAGCTACTAGAGAAAGAGGATATATCACTATAACTGACCCTCCCGTGTAGGAGAAATGCCTGGAGATATCTGGAAAAACAAGGTTATGGAGGTTAACCACATATAACATATTAGATAATGTATAACTGAAGAGTTGAATTGGACACACTATAATTCATTTTTTTATTTAAAAAATTTTTATTTTAGAGAGAGAAAGGGAGGGAGGGAAGGAGAGAGGGAGGGGAGAGAGAGAGAGAGAGAGAGAGAGAGAGAGAGAGAGACACTGATTTGTTATTCCGCTTACTTTACACATTCATCGGCTGATTCTTGTATGTGCCCTGACTGGGCATCTAACCTGCAACTTTGGTGTATCAGGATGATGCTCTAATCAGCTGAGCTACTTGGCGAGGCATGGACATGATATAATTCAACAGGAATACTTGAAGTGATTCCTACAAGTTATCTCAAAATGAGGTTTGATTTCTTCCAGAAACATTTATTTCTTCATTAAATAAACATCTGCTATGTGTAAAATCCTATGCAAGATGTGGTAAAGTAAACACAGGAGTTAACCTGGTCTTAAGAAATGTAGATTCTAGTAAGCAAGCTAAGCATATCATAAGTGTGGAAAATACTGGCCACCAGGTGGGGAGTCTGGAGGAATTGAATCGTGCAAGTGCCCTGCCTTAAATTTGACTTTGCTCATTTGAGTAAAGGCACTTTGTTTTTTTGCATCTTGGTTTGTGTTTTTCTTTGGTCTGTCTGTCCTCCCTCTTTCCTGCTTCACTTTCATGTCTCTGCTTTTGCTCTTGCTGTCCTGCCAAGGAAACAAACAAACCTCGAAGCCATGTGGTCATTCCACCCAATCCCATTTTTCCAACTTTTCCAATCACAAATATTTCTGGCTCTGGATTCAGAAATCAGTCTCTACAAAGATATTGGCCTACAATCGTGGCCAGAAGAGAAAAAGTAGGGGACTTTACTCTAACAGAGGTTTTTGTTACAGAAATCCAAGATTACGTGTCTATGACCAGCTTTTAGTCCACTCCTCTGTCATCTCTCCTAACACACCAGGGAAAAGTGGGAACAAAAAACTCTCAGAGGATGAACTATCAGAGAAGATGTGCTCAATTCAGCTGTCTTTGAATGTGAGGGGGTTTGTGAACATAATCTGTTAAGGCCTGCAGTGCTTGATTAATGAAATGAGGTTTATTTATTCTATATTTCATTTACAATGTTCCACTTTATTGCTTAATATTTTATTGAGATAATATTTTACTATAAGGGTTTTTTAAAATTAATATGCACTTATCATAGATTTTCTGCATTCTTTAAGGTAGTTTTGAATCCTGGAGCTGCACTGCTTTTCTGATGGAGACATAACTCTGATACAACAATGAAAGTAATGTAAGGATTTTACATTAAATTTTACATCAAATGTATCATGGGTATACCTACTTCAGAAATCAAGGTAACCCTGAATGTAAACTTAATAGAACTGTATAAATGTATTAACCTTAATATTATGTTTAAGCCCCAATTTGCATTTACAAATAGGAAACCAAAGGCCTCAATAAAAGAGATACTCTCCTGAATTTATTATCTTTCCTCATTTCAATCTGTGACATAGACCCAGGTTAAGGAGAGAAGCCTGAACAAGGCAAGCTCAATGATCTTACTGGTTTTTTTTTTTTTCTTTTGAAAACAGGAGTTTCGTCAAGGTCACACTTTTCTTCAATGTGACCTGTGTCCCAGGAGGTGTCCTGGATGCTGCCATGAAGAATGACAGAAACTCCAAACATGGAGTTCTGAGCTTGCCCAGCCGTAGCCAAAGAAGTTCTGATTTTATTTCCTATATTTTAAATTTTATCTTAATATATTGAGGTTCCAAAAATCATTTGAAATCAGAGTTGTATTGTTATAAAGAACAGGGTGACTTGGGTTTCCTTTGTGATCCGTATCAGGGAAGTACCAGCTAAACATCTTGAAAAACCCACCTGCTTCACAACACCTAGAAACACAGGACAAAATATAACAAAGACTTTTAAAGTTCTGGCTAAGTTTACAACAAAGAAAATCCTTAGTGGCCAAAAATCTAAGGGAATGGAAATCAAGAATGACAGACTCATACTGAAGCTTTCGCTGCTCTCAGGACCTTTGATGGTCCTCGTGACTCAATGCACTTTAATAGCTGCACATGAAGACATAAGACAAACCTTGGGACTGTGCAAGGTATAGAGTTGAAATTAAGAGTCCTGTACATAATCAAGAGCTTTAAAAGGAGCCTAACTTCAATGAAAGGGTGAGTAGAAAAGAGCCTACTGGCGAAAGGAGAAACTTGTTAAACCGGGTGTAAGCTCTTGAGAGGAAAGAAGTCTCGCTTGAGGATCTGTGAACACGGTTCTGTGCTGACTGGATTTCAAGTTTATTTCTATATTACTTGGGTGATCTAGGAAGCCTTGAGACAAAAATATTAATTTACAGTGATCATGGAACAAGTGCCTGGCAAAAGTAAAAGCAAATTCCACCTGTAACGTGGACTTTGCGTAATTCACGCAATTGTTACTGAAAAGAATAGGGGTTGAGAAAC
>VMDR010028135.1:0-13280 GCA_007922815.1 Macrotus californicus
CTTTTGAGAAATCAGCTGACAGTCTGATGGGCACTCCTTTGTAGGTTACTGTCTCCTTTTCTCTTGCTGCTTTTAAGATTCTCTCTTTATCTTTCATCTTGGGTAATATAATTATGATGTGCCTTGGTGTGTTCCTCCTTGGGTCCAACTTCTTTGGGACTCTCTGAGCTTCCTGGACTCCCTGGAAGTCTATTTCCTTGGCCAAATTAGGGAAGTTCTCTTTCATTATTTGTTCAAATATGTTTTCAATTTCTTGGTCTCCCTCTTCTCCTTCTGGCACCCCTATGATTTGGATATTGGAATGTTTCAAGACATCCTGGAGGTTCCTAAGCCTCTCCTCGTTTTGTTAAATTGTTGTTTCTTCATTGTGTTGTGCTTGAATGTTTCTTTCTTCCTTCTGGTCCACACCATTGATTTGAGTCCCATTTTTCTTCCCATCACTGTTGGTTCCCTGTACATTTTTCTTCATTTCCCTTGTTGTATCCTTCATTTGTTCATCTAATTTGTGACCAAATTCAACCAAGTCTGTGAGCATCCTGATTACCAGTGTTTTGAACTGTTCATCTGATAGGTTGGCTATCTCTTGGTCACTTAGTTGTATTTTTTCTGGAGCTTTGATCTGTTCTCTCATTTGGGCCATTTTTGTTGTCTTGGCGCGTCTGTTACGTAGTAAGGGGTGGAGCCTTAGGTGTTCACCAGGGCGGGGCAGCCTCGTCACTGCATTGTGACGCTGTTTGTGGGGGAGGGGACCGAGAAGGAACAATGGCGGATGCTCTGCTCTCTGCCGGTTTTCAGGCACTCTCCACACTACCCACAGTCCAATTGGGCCCTTCTGGTGCTGGTTCTGGTGCTGGTTCCCGGGTGGGAGGGCTGTGTATGCTCCAAGACCCTGTGGGCCTCTCCAAGGAGCTCTCCAGTGAGGCCGGGAGTTTCTCTCGCTGCCGCCGCCTCAACCCCCGCAGGAGTTTTCAATCAGAGGCTTTGAGGCTTCACCTCCCCTCGCTGGAACTCTGGGTTGTGGGGTCTGTCCTGTTCCCCAGTTGTTCCTCCCCACTTATCCTCACGAGGGAGTGGGATGCCCGGTCCGCAGCTGCCACCTCTCCCGGCCAGTCGCGCCTTTCCCTGGTTTGCCAGCTGCCGCCCCACTGCTCAAGTCGAGAGAGGCCTTTGTAATGGGAACAAGGGTAATAAGCTCAACTTGTCCCGCAGGCAAGAGGAGTCCCCCCCTCCCAACACCCCCATCTGTGCTGGTCCAGAGTGGTTTTGGAGAACGTTTCCCCTCCCAGACTCTTCAATCCTTTCTTCCCACCCATTTCATTTCCAGTGCTTCTCCATTTTCAACAGGGTCTCGCTGGAGTCAGCTGGGCTCTGGTCTCCAGGGTTCATATAGGGCTTGTCTGAGGCGAGCAAAGCCTCCTTGATGTAGTTCTGCAGGGCAGACATGGCAGCACAGATGGCCTGGCTGCCAAACCCATGGGTGATCAGGCTGAAGTGGGAAAGCAGTTCTGAATGCTGCCCTCCAAGACCGGGGCAGGCTGGTTGTTCCCATTGGGGGTTTGATCTTGGTTGAGGAGGTCTGTGAATTCTTTGCACACTTGTTGTGCAGCCAGCAGCATGTTCTTCCTTGCCATCATCTCGTTCTGGCCTCCCAGGTGCGGCCTGGTTAGGTACTTAGCCACCAGTTTGCTGGGGAACTCTGCTTCAGACATAGGCAAAGTCCCGGGTCAGGTCAACAGCCTCCCCTTCTACTAAGGACATCAGAAGGGTTACATGCGCAGCCTTCTGTCTCCCAGCTGGAAGATTCAGCCTAATCTTGTCCAGCTTCTCCTGCAAGGACTGGCTCCTGTTTTTAGCTTTGGCTCTTCTGAGAACAGCTCCCAGTAAGGAGGCATTTAAGCACTCAGGCGGGGACAATCGCCTCTGGACTTCAGCAACTGTCACTTTATATTTAGATGTAGAGCTCAGGAGTGACAGTCTTCCAGGGACGGAGCAGAAGACCTCACCCGGGTTCATCACAGCCCCCACCAGCTCCTTCTGACAGAGGAGACCCAAGGGGTTCTTGGTCATGGAGATGGGGCCTTTGCGAATAACAGTCTGATCATGCAGAAGCAGGTATTGCTCGTCAACGATCTGCACCTCTTCCATTTGTTGGCCCACGTCATGAAGGCCCAGGTTCTCCGCCAGGCCTGTGGCGTCCAGGGGGTGCGCGTGGGGGAGCAGCAGGTCTGAGCGGTGGTAGCCATCCCTGCGGATGCCCATAGTGCCACCATCCAGCCCGGAGATGTGGGGTAGCAGGCCAGCGGGGCGCCCGTGATGTGTGGGCAAGCCAGCCCCATCCTGGCCTGGCAGCCGGGCCAGGGGTGCAGCTGACTGCCAGTGGGCATCGGCTGGTGGAGGGGGTTGATGGCAGCGGCATATGCTTCTCCCAGAGGCAAGTAGGGGTTTCCTGACTGTGAGTAAGCCAGCTGCTGGTAGGGAGGTGGAAAGAAGGGTGGTGGTTGGTATTCGGGGACTCCAGTATGGGAGAGGGGTGGCACAGGGCTGTAGAGATGCTGCGGGCCGAGAAGAGGTGGGGGAGACGTGGGTTCCCATTGCTGCTCCCGTCCTGACGATCCTCTCCAAACTGGAAATTCAGGTCGCCGAGTCTCCAACCCTCAGTGAGTTGAGAATTTTAAGAATACGAACCATGAACATGGAGCTTCCCAAGGGCCAAGTCCTAATGCTGTTTTCTTTAGCCATGCAGAAGCTTTGTACTTTGGTGAGGTCTCGTTTGTTTATTCTTTCCTTTATGTCCCCTGCTTTCGGGGACACATCATTGAAGATGTTGCTGTGTGGAATATCTGATATTTTCCTCTAGGACTTTTATGGTGTCATGACGTATATTTAAGTCTTTTATCCACCTTGAATTTATTTTTGTGTATGGTGTAAGTTGGTGATTGAGTTTCATTTTTTTGCAAGTAGCTGTCCAAATCTCCCGCCATTTGTTGAAGAGGCTATTTTTACTCCATTTTATGCTTCTGTCCCCTTTGTCGAATATTAATTGACCATAGAGACTTGGGTTATTTCTGGGCTCTCTGTTCTGTTTCATTGGTCTATGTGTCTGTTCTTATGCCAGTACCAGGCTGTTTTGATTACAGTGGCCTTGTAATACAGTTTGATATCAGATATTGTGATCCCTCCTACTTTGTTCTTCTTTCTCAAAATTGCTGCACCTATTTGAGGTCTTTTATGGTTTTTGAACCATATAAATTTTTGAAATGTTTGTTCTATCTCTGTGAAATATGTCATTGGAACTTTAATAGGGGTTGCATTGATCTATAAATCGCTTTAGGTAGTATGGCCATTTTGATGATGTTAATTCTTCCTATCCATGAGCACGGTACATGCTTCCATTTGTGTCTTCCTTGATTTCTTTCTCCAGTGTTGTATAGTTTTCTGAGTACAGGTCTTTTACTTCTTTGGTTAGGTTTATTCCTAGGTACTTTATTTTTCTTGTTGTTATATCAAATGGGATTTTTTTTCCTGATTTCTGCTTCTGATGTTTCATTGTTGGTGAACAAAATGCCTTTGATTTCTGAATATTGACTTTGTATCCCTCTGTTTTGCCAAATTCACTTATTAGGTTGAGTAGTTTTTGGGTGGAGTCTATAGGACTTTCTATGTACACTATCATGTCACTGGCGAACAAGGACAGTTTTACTTCCTCTTTCCCAACTTGGATGCCTTTTATTTCTTTTTGTTGTCTGATTGCTGTGGCTAGGACTTCCAGTACTATGTTGAATAGGAGTGGTGAAAGTGGGCATCCTTGTCTTGTTCCTGATTTTAGTGGGAAAGCTCTAAGTTTTTGTCCACCGATAATGTTGGCTGTAGTTCTCTCATATATGGCCTTTATTATGTTGAGGAATGCTCCCTCCATTCCCATTTTGCTAAGTGTTTTTATCATAAATGGGTGCTGTGCCTGATCAAAGGCTTTTTCTGCATCTGTTGATACGATCATGGGATTTTTGTCTTTGGTTTTGTTTAGGTGGTGTATTACATTTATTGATTTGTGAATATTGTACCATCCTTGCAACCCTGGGATGAATCCCACTTGATCGTTGTATGATCTTTTTAATGTATTGCTGGATGCGGTTTGCCAATATTTTGTTGAGGATTTTAGCATCTAAGTTCATCAGCGATATTGGCCTAAAGTTTTCTTTCTTGGTTATGTCTTTATCTGGTTTTGGAATAAGGATGATGCTGGCTTCATAAAAAGAGTGTGGGAGTCTTTCATCATCTTGAATTTTTTTGGAATAATCAGTGAAGGAGGGGGGTTAGCTCTTCCTTAAATGCTATGTAAAATTCTCCTGTGAAGCAGTCTGGTCCAGGGCTTTTATGTGTTGGAAGCTCTTTGATTACTGCTTCAATTTCATCAGCTGTTATTGGTCTGTTCAGGCTTTCTGCTTCTTCATTCAGTTTGGAAGATTATCTTTTTCTAGAAATTTATCCATTTCACCTAGGTTTTCAAATTTCTTGGCATATAATTCTTCATAGTAATTTCTCACAGTCCTTTTTATTTCTGTGGTATCAGTTGTAATCTCTCCTCTTTCATTTCTGATTGTGTTTATTTGTGTCCTCTCTCTTTTTTTCTTGATGAGCCTGCTTAAAGGTTTGTCGATTTTATTTATCTTTTCAAAGAACCAGTTCCTGGATTTATTGATCCTTAGAATTGTGCTTTTAGTCTTTATGTCATTTAATTCTGCTCTGATCTTGGTTATTTCCTTCCTTCTACTGGGCTGTCTTTGTAATTGTTCCTGTAGTTCTTGTAGGCATTGGGTTAGGTTGTTTATTTGAAATGTTTCTATCTTTTTTAGGTAGGCCTGTATTGCTCTGAACTTCCCTCTCAGGACTGCCTTTGCTGTGTCCCATAAGTTTTGGGTTGTTCTGTGTTCATTTTCAGTATTTCCAGAAACTTTTTGATTTCTTCTGTAATCTCATTGTTGACCCATTTATTGTTTAATAGCATGCTATTCAATCTCCATGAGTTTGAGTGTTTGGGTTTTCTTTTCCTTGAGTTTGGTTTCTAGTTTCATTCCCTTGTGGTCAGAGAAAATGCTTGATATGATTTCAATTTTCTTGAATTTGTTGAGGCTTGTTTTGTGTCCTGTCATTTGGTGTATCTTTGAAAATGTTCCATGTGCATTTGAAAATAATGTGTATTTTGCTTCTTTGGTATGAAAGGCTCTATATGTATATCAGTTAAGTCCATTTCATCTAGGGCTTTGTTCATTGTCACAATATCTTTGTTGATATTTTGTTTGGAAGATCTGTCCATTTTTGACAGTGGGGTGTTAAAATCCCCTACTATAATTGTGTTGCTGTTCATATCTTTCTGAAGTCCTCTAATGTTTTCTTTATATATTTGGGTGCTCCTATGTTGGGTGCATATATGTTTATAATATTTATTTCTTCTTGGTGGATTGTTCCCTTGAGTACTATGAAGTGACCTTCTGGGTCTTTTTTTATGGCTCTTCTTTGGAAGTCTATTTTGTCCAATATCAGTATTGCTACGCCGACTTTTTTTTCCTGTCCATTGCTTGGAACATTTGTTTCCAGCCCTTCACTTTCAGCCTGTGTAGGTCTTTTGTTCTTAGGTGGGTCTCTTGAAGGCAGCATATGTGTGGGTCATGTTTTCTTATGCATTGCAACTATTCTGTGTCTTTTGATTGGCATATTTAATCCATTTACATTTAAGGTTATTATTGATCGGTAGTTATTCATTGCCATTTTTTTGTACTGGTGTTCCTCTCTCTTTCACTGTTTTTCTTCCTGTTCTTAAAGCAGATCCTTTAACATCTCTTGCAGAGCTTGTTTGAAGGTGGTATATTCTTTGAGGCTTCTTTTGTCCGAGAAGCTCTTTATTTGGCCTTCCATTTTAATTGAGAGCCTTGCTGGATAGAGAAGTCTTGGTTGCGAGCCTCTGGTTCTCATTACTTGGAATATTTCTGGCTATTGCCTTCTGGCTTGGAGCATTTCCACTGAGAAGTCAGCTGCTAGTCTTACTGGGACTCCCTTGTAAGTTACTTCCTATTTCCCCCTTGCTGCCTTTAAATTCTATCTTTGTCTTGTAGTTTTGCCATTTTAATTATGATATGTCTTGCAGTGGACCTCCTTGCGTTCCTCTGATTGGGACTCTCTGTGTTTCCTGGATTTGTGTGACTTTTTCTCTCATCAAATTCGGGAAGTTTTCCATCATTACTTTTTCAAACAGGTTTTCTATCCCTTGCTCTTCTTCTTCTCCTTCTGGTATCCCTATTATATGGATATTATTACGTTTGATGTTGTCCTGCATTTCCCTTATTCCCTCTTCATTCTTTCTGAGCCTCTTTTCCTTTTCTTGCTCTTTCTGGGTATTTCTTTCTACCTTGTCCTCTAGCTCGCTAATCCAATCCTGTGCTTCACCAAGCCTGCTTTTGATTCTTTCTACTGTGTTCTTCAGTTCAGAAATTGTATTCTTCATTTCCTCTTGGCCTTTGTTGATATTTTCTATTTCCTTTTTCATGGTAATATAGTTTGCAGTGAGTTCAGTGTAGTTTCCTTGTACTTTTTAGTAATTCTCTGTGAGCTCATTGAGCTTCCTCATAACCATTGCTTTGAACTCAATATCTGATAATTGACTTGCCTCTGTTTCATTTATCGTTGTTTCTGAGGCTTCCTCTTTTCCTTTCATTTGGGGATTTTTTCTTTGTCTTCCTATGGTTTGTGAGACTCTTCTTGTTAGCCTCTGCTTTTTAAATTGGTGTATTCTGACTCCCTGGGTTTATAGTGTGAATTTCTGTGGTAGAAGCCCTGTGAGATTCAGTGGTGCAATCTCCTTGATCTTCTGATTTCACTGGTCTTAGGCTGTCATTTATGTTGGCTCTCTGTATGTCTTTGGGTTTTGATTGTCTTTGGGTGTTTCTTTGGTGAGTCTTTCCCTCCAGCTGGTTAACTGAAGGTCACTCTGTCTCCCACGTTTTATTGTACAGGTGTGGGCAGGTTGTGTTGAAGCTGGTTCTTCCATATGTACAAGGTTTTAGGATTCTTTCTTGTTCTTGTTCAGTTATTTGTTGGAGTAATTTCTCCACCAATTGGTTATGTTTCCAGATCGGTCCTGGGTTGAATTAGTGTGGCTTCCACTCCTTCCTTCACCTTTTTCTGTTGTTATCTGTTGTTGGTTCCTGTTTTGGTGAGTTTTCTCTTCCAGCAGGTGTACTGGTGTCCACAGCTCCCACCTACTCTTTTTTGTGATCAGTTGGTTTAAGACAGTGGGAATGTATTCTATGGTATTAAAAGTTCCAACCCATAGAGAAGAGATAGGAGATCCTTTGTGCATATATAGTGTTAGCCATGATATTTCTCCCAGCTAGCCACTTTTTACAAAGTATGCAAAGGAGTTAAGACTCTTGTTGGGAGGGGAAGGATTGTGAGTTGGATCTAGAAAGCATTGAGCTTGTGGGAGGTCAGATCATGAGGTAAAGTGAGAGGAATGGATAGAACATGTGTGTAGTGTGTGAGCAAGCAGAGTTAACCAAAACAGTAATACAGTTCAGGCAACAGTGAAGTGAGCCAAGATCTGGGAAGGGTGCTGTGTAGTATTTACAATTGTATGGAACGGCAATTAGTTACAATAGTTACAGAGCAACAATCATATGACAGTATCTATGTGATCTGGATAACAGAAAAAGGAAGTATAGGACCTAGAACAGGGTGCTAATGGATCCCATGGGAAGTGAAAAGACGGCAAAATTAAAAATATACAGTATGAAAGAGAGAACAAGGGAAACCAGTCTTACAATGCAGTTTAACAAGTAAAGCAAAGAAGGCTAAACAGAAAGAAGAGAAATACAAAAATACTCACACAAAATAAATAGATGTAAGAATAATGAAAAAAAATAATAATACAAATATACAATAATTTGCAAGTTCTCTGAAGTAGCAAATTGAAATTTGTCTCACTGTCTCAGCTGTTGTGATGCCCCCACTTTGGGTCCAGCTCTGGTCTTTTCACAAATCCAGGTTTTATTGTCTCAGTTGTGGGGATATTAAAAAAAAAAAAGAAAAAGAAGAAGGAAGATGGAATAAAAGAGGAAAGAAAGGAAGAAAGAGTAATTAAACAGACATAAAGAAAGAAAGAAGGGGTTTTTATTAAGAAAAGAAAAGAAAAATAAAAAGGAGGCCTCCTGTTGGCTTCAAACCAGCCAAACCAGTTCTGTCTCTGGTGCAGCGGATCTGAGTACATACCTCCTCTGATGCTTCCCAGGAAGCGCAGGGCCTGTGTGTGTGGGATGCCTGTGGCAGGCAGGATCCAGTGCGCTCACTCCTGAGCTTCTGGAGTGCTGGCCTGGCTTCTGACAGATCGGGTGACCTCTGATCTCCCAGGTTCGTGGGCTGTGTGCGTGCCCAGCCTCTGTTACTGGGACCGGAGGGGCGGGGAGCGCCCCGCAGCTGGGTGTGTGTAGGAGCGCAGTAGGCCCTGGCGCTGCTGCAGGAGAATTCCCCAAGCAGCCGCTGAGTGCCTCATAGTTCTCTTTTTCTTTTTGAAAAACTCCTTTTTGCTCAAACCTGCCACTCTAAACAAGCACCTGGCCTCCCCCACAGCCCGGCTCTGCAATCAGACGGGGGACTGACCCAGTCTGGTCCCCTCCAGCCCAAGTCTCCCCAGCTGGCCTCCACAGTCTCAGTGGGTGCGCACAGTCCCTGTGTTTTTGCCAGTTGGTCCATATTTGCCCCCTGTGACTTCAAGCTCCCAGGACTTTCCCGGTGGTGCTTACAACGTGTTTGGCAGGGGGAGGAAGCCTTTGACCCGGCACTCTCCCTAGAATCCTTGTGCCGACCCGGTGGGTGCTGGGTCTGGGGCTACAGCCCCCTTGGTTGTGTGCTGGGCCCAGGGACCTTATTGTCCTGAAGCACGCTCCTTATCGTATTTTTTTCAGTGTGCTTTCCAAATCCTGGTCTCCAATCTTGTTTTTTTTTTTTTTTTTTCATTCTGTAGTTGTTTTAAGTTTTTTTTTAAATTACTTTATTGTTGTTCAATTACAGTTTGCATTTTCCCCCCACCCCAGCCAATCCCAATCCCCTCCCCCACTCCCACCCTCTCCCTTGGTTATGTCCATGTGTCCTTTATAGTGTTTCCTGGAAACCCTTCCCTGCACTGTTCCCTCCCCCTTCACTTCTGGGCATTGTTAGATCCAATTTTCTTATATGCTGTATACCCTTGGTTGTTCCCTGTGTTCCTCAGAAGATCAGGTAGGTGTCTCGCCCGTGTGCAGGGAGAAGTGGATTCTGCTCCCACCTATCTCGCCACCATCTTCTTTCTCCTCTTGATATTACTCCTGTGAACAAGTCACCTTATATGGTAAACAGAGCTTTGCAGATGTTGTTAGGTGCATGAATCTTGAGACCGGGAGGTTATCCTCTGGGTTGTGTTTTCTTATCCATTCAGCTATTGTATGTCTTTTTATTGGAACATTTACTCAATTTTCATTTAAGGTTATTTTCATAGATACTTATTGATTGCCATTTTTCTATACCTGTGTTTTTCTTTCTTTCTCTCTCTGTCTCGCTCTTCTCCTTTATATAGCAGTCCCTTTATTTAGCATCTCTTGCAGTGCTGGCTTAGTGGAGATGAACTCTTTCAGCCTTCTTTTGTCTGGAAAGCTCTTTATTTCACCATCTATTTTAAAGGACAACCTCACTGGATAGAGTAGTCTTGGTTATAAGTCCTTGCTTTTCATTGCCTGCAGTGTTTTTTGCCAATCTATTGTGGCCTGCAGTGTTTCTGTTGAGAAATCAGCTCATAGCCTTATAGGAGCTCCCTTGTATGTTACTTGCTCTTTTTGCCTTGCTGTCATTAAGATTCTCTCTTTGTCTTTAAAATTTGTCATTTTAATTATGATGTGTCTTGGAGTAGGCCTCTTTGCATTCATCTTGATTGGGACCACTTGTGCTTCCTGACCTTGCATGCCTTTTTCCCTCTCCAAGTTAGGAAAGTTTTCTGTCATTATTCTTTTAAACAGGTTTTCTAACCCTTGCTCCTTTTCTTCCCCTTCTGATACTCCTTTGAAGTGAATGTTGTTACATTTCATGTTGCCTTGAAGCTCCCTTAAACTATCCTCATTCTTCTCGAGTTTTTTTTTTGTTTTGTTGCTCTGTTGGGGTATTTGTTTGTAGCTTATCTTCCAGCTTTCTGTTGGTCCTCTGCTTCATCTAGGCAGCTTTTAAGTCCTTGTAATGTACTTTTCATTTCTGATATTGTATGTTTCATTCCTTCCTAGTTGTTGTTCATACTTTGTATGTCCTTTTTCATACTGTTGTTCCCACTAAGTTCCTTGTTGTTGTCATTGAGTTCCTTGAGCATCCTTTAACCATTTAAAAAAAATGTATGTCTGATAGATTGCTTACATCAATTTAATTTAGTTCTTTTTCTGGGTTTTTCTCTATTCATTTTGATTGGGGATTATTTTATCATCTCCCCATTTTAGGTGACTCTTTTTGTTTGTTTGTGCATCCAAAGGTGCTCTGCTTTGTATGGCCATGTTTGTGCGGTGGACTTTTGTGGTAGGAGTTCTGTGGGACTCATTGGTGCAGTCTTTTAGATCTGCTGGTCTCGTTGCTCTATGGTTGCCCTTTATTTAGTTTATGTGGGCTGTCAGGTTGTACTTGGTCTTTGCTTTATGGTGGCTCATTTGTTGACTTGTTCTCCCCTCCAGCTGGCTGCCTGGAAGTCATAGCTTCCACCATGTCTTGTGTGCTATTGTACAGGTGCACCTAATCCCATGCCAGCATAAATAACCCCCAATCATTATCAGAAATATCAACAGCAATTGAACAAAAATTAATAAGGGCAGAGAGAGATTAAGAATATAATAAGATGGGAAAAAAGGAAAATTACATGGCTAAAGGAAAGTAAATGATTTTGAGTTGGAAAAGGCAGGAGAAATGATAAATGTAGGGAATAGAAACAAGGCAAAGAGAGGGATAGAATAAAATTTAAAACATAAGCAAAATAGAGGACGCCCATAGAGAAATGGAGTAATAAAAGAGAAGAATACACCATGAGGTTTTGAAATAAAATTAAAAAGGCAGTGAACCCATGGGAACAAAATTGCAGGAAAATAACAGCAGGGTCAATATCATTGATAGCTGAGCAAAGATTAATAAAGGTCGATAGGGAATAAGAATATTATAGAACCAACAGCATTTTATCAAACACTGATTGTTTGAGGAAGAAGACGGTTTTGAAATAGGTTGGAGCTGAGCACACTTGTTTGTGTACCCAATGGGACACTTACCTGATATTCCAAAAAACAAAGTGAACAGCCAACAATCTTAGCTGTTATGAAGTTTGGAAGCCATAGTGTACAGAGGATGCTTGAAAATGGGCGCAGTGAAGACCAGGTGGAGGTTGTATCTGCCAGTAAGCTTGCCCAAGGGGAGAACCCACCAAAAGGAAACCACCAAGAAGAAATGTCCAAGTACAACAAGAGAGCCCACACAAATGGCAGAAAGGGCAACTGTAGAGCATCCAGATAAGGGAATCAGAGAGACTGCACCACAGAGTCCCACAGAACTCCTACCACAGAAGTCTAATCCACAAAGACAGGTAGGAAGAGCAGAGCACCCTGAGATGCAGAAACAAACAAAAAATGTTACCTAAAATGGAGAAACAAAGAAAGAAACACCAATCAAAAGGAATGGAAGAATCCCCAGTGGAAGAGCTAAGTGAAATTGAAGCAAGCAATCTATCAGGCAGAATTTTAAAAAAATGATTATAAGGATGCTCAAGTAACTCATTGACAATGACAAGGAACTAACTGGAAACTACAACAGCCTGAAAAAGGAAATAGAAACTGTAAACAAGAACTGGGAAGTAATGCAGAATACAATATATGAAATAAAAAATACACTAGAAGGAATTAATTATAAGCAACCTAGATGAAGAAGAGGTCCCAATCAGGGATCTGGAAGAGAAGGTAGAAAGAAATATGCAGGTAGAGCAACAACATGAAAAAACACTCTGAAAGTATGATAGTTTAAGGAAACTTCAGGAGAAGATGAAATGTAACAACATTTGCATCATAGGAATACCACATGGAGAAGAAAAGGGCAAAGAATATAAAACCTGTTTGAAAAAATAATGACAGAGAACTTCCCTAAATTGGAGAGAGAATAACCATGCAACTTCAGGGTCCCAATTAAGATGAACGCAAAGAGGCCTACTCCAAGACATATCATAATGAAAATGCCAAATTTTAAAGACAATGAGAGAATCTTAAAAGCAGCAAGGGAAAAAAGATAGTAACATACAAAGGATCTCCTACAAGGCATGTTTTCTAAAAGCTCTTTTCGCAATGGAAAGACTACAAGTCAGTAAGGAATGGCAAGATATATTCCAAGTAATGAAAAGCAAAGGCCTTCAACCAAGACTACTCTACCCAGCAAGAGTGTCATTTAAAATGGGAGGTGAAATATGTAGTTTCCAAGACAAAAGAAAGTTAAAAGAATTCGCTTCCACCAACCAGCATGGCAACACATGCTAAAGGGACTGCTTTAAGAAGATGAAGTTATAGGATGGAGGCATAGGTAGACACACTGTGCCTCCTCGTACAACCAAAAGAAGGACAACAACAAATTTTAAAACAAAAAACAACCAGAACTGACAGAAAATCGAACTGTATGAAAGTCCGACAACCAAGGAACTAAAGGAGAAACTTTCATCCACACAGGTAGAAGGGGCGAGACGGGCCGGAGAGTACTTGCGCGGGGCGGCGGCTGGCGGATCCGGGAAAAGGCGCGGCTGGCTGGGAGAGCTGGCGGCTGCGGACCGGGGAAGGGCGCAGAAAGCAGGAGAGTTGGCGGCTGCGGACCGGGAGTCCCACTCCCTTGTGGGGATAAACCAGGAGGAACAACTGGAGAGCGAGACAGACCCCGCAACCCAGAGTTCCAGCTCGGGGAAACAAAGCCCCAGAGCCTCTGATTGAAAGCTCCTGTGGGCGCGGAGGCAGTGGCACTCCCAGACTCACAGGAGAACTCGTTGGAGAGACCCACAGGGTCCTAGAGCGTACATAAGCCCTCCCACCAGGGAAGCAGCACCAGAATCAGCACCAGAGGGCCCAATTGGAGTGGGTCACGAGGGAAGTCACTGAAAACCTGCAGAGAGCGGAGCAAGCGCCATTGTTCCCTCTCGGACCCCTCCCCCACCTACAGCGACACAACGCAGCAGTGTGGGTTGCCCCGCCCTGGTGAACACCTAAGGCTCC
>VMDR010028136.1:0-13279 GCA_007922815.1 Macrotus californicus
CAGCTGTGCTTTCTGCATTCTCTCTCCTCTTGCCCATCCAAGTCTAGAATGTTAGTTCACTGTAGGTTGTTTTCCTTGACCAGTACTATTGTAAACAGTCCTGTAAGTATCCATTCCTCAATTTTTCTGTTTAAGTATACCACCTGTTTCCTGCTGGGCCCCTGACTGATACTCTTGTTTTTATTTTTATTTAAAAATTTTTTTTCTAAGTCTTGATGGCTGTAGTTCATTTTATTTATTTATTTTTAGGTAGAGGGAAAGGGAAATAGAAAGAGAGGGAGAGGGAGAGAAACATCAATGTGTGGTTGCTTCTCAAGTGCCCCCAACTGGGGACCTGGCCTGCAACCCAGGCATGTGCCCTGACTGGGAATCGAACTGGTGACCCTTTGGTTCACAGGCTGGCACTCAATCTACTGAGCTATGCCAGCCAGGGCATTTATTTTTAAATATTAGTAGCTATAGTTTAAATTTCTAATACATAATAAATTATGTAAGCTTATTGGTAAAAAGCCTTTTCAAACACAATGCAATCGTGGGCTTGCTGAGTGATTCAGAAGCCCTTTCCGGCATGGCCTCTCTGTCTCTCTCTCTCTCCCTGATCTTCCAGTTTAAAATTACAGGTGAAACTAAGAGCAAAGGTGCCAGAGGAAACCTCCAATGCTAACAGCTCAGCAGCACTTACTATCTATGATATCTGGCCTGGGATCTTTGAACTGCGGTCTGGCGTCACCATCTCCTCCAGGACACAGCTGGCCACTGGCAGGCAGTGCAACACAACATTTAAAATTCAACATGTGAAATGCAGAATAATGAAGCCATCTGGTCCATATTATGTTACCCAACAATTATAAATAATGTGAGCTATAAATACAACAAGCAAAAGGAAGCAAACAAGAGACTATTAATCAATACAGACAATTTGCACAAGATGTGATGACTCAAGTGTATTTACACAAACACAGAACTTTTTTTTTTTCCCAAGAGAATAAGTAGGTCTAGATTCAAAATGCAACCTGCCAGTGCCCGTCAGGCACTCACCTTCTCTGAAGTAATAAAAATCTGTATGGGAACTTCACACGGAGCACCTATCTGTTGACATTTAATAACTCACAGAGTTCTATATCAAAGGAAACACAGCGACTCTTGGTTCAGAATCCAGAGTAACTCCATGAGGGTTATATCATCAGAACACCTTAGTGGAAAGGACTCTAAGAAACTAGTAACACTCATCATCAGCCCCACTCACAAAACCTATAGGAGCTTGAGTGGGAAATAAACCAAAATGATTTGGCTCTGCATAACAGTCTTCTCATCTCTTTGACTATTCCATAATCACCTCAAATTCAATACAGTGGTACCTCGCTACTCGTTCCAGAACTCGTGACGAGTACCAAAACCAATGAGTGCCAAACGAATTTTTCCATAAGAAATCATGTAATTAGAAATAATTCGTGGAAGTTCCCCAGAACATTCACATTTTCCTGGGCTAACATTCAGTAACGAGGTTGTTTTGTAATACAGAACCTTAAAAGACTGAACAGACATGGATAAAAAAAGCAATTAATTACATAAAAAGAGAATAAGATGTAACTTCCCTTTACCTGTACTGAGAGGGGATGGTGGCGAGGAGAGGGGTCCTCTTCCAAGATAACTTCAGCGATTTGTCAGGGGTTTCCCCTGTTTTCTGTCTCTTGGCTTCACTGAACACTGTTGGAGACTCACACTTGGGGAGTTTAACTAAAAACCTATCAAGAGAAACTTGTTTCTGTCTATGTTTTAAAAGGTTTCTAAAGTGTGACATTGCCTGTTCATTAATCAGGTCCACATTTCAGCTTGCTCGAGTGTGGTCCAGGGGATACTTTTCCACAAAGTCTTGAACTTTGACCCATTTACCACACAGTTCTTTATTTTTTTTTTAAGGTTTTACTTATTTATTTTTAGAGAGAGGGGAAGGGAAGGAGAGAGAGGAAGAGAAACATCCATGTGTGGTTGCCTCTTGCGTGCCCCCTACTGGGGACCTGGCTTGCAACCCAGGCATGTGCCCTGACTGGGAATTGAACCTGTGACCCTTTGGTTTGCAGCCCGCGCTCAATCCACTGAGCCACACCAGCCAGGGCCACCCATGTCTTCCATCAGTGCAGCAGATGCTTCCTGCCTTCCCTCCTCTTCTGAAGAAGTTTCCTCAGTCATTGTCTGTTGCTGCTGCTTTTGAAGTTCCTGCAGCTCCTCAGGGCTGAGCTCTGCTCCTTGCTACTCCACTAACTCTTCGACATCTTCATCACTGACCCCCAGTCCCATGGACTTGCCCAGAGACACAATATGCCCCACTGTGGGGCTACCAGGGTCATCCTCAAAGCCTTCAAAGTCTCTTGGAGTTATAACTTCTGGACACAATTTCTTCCAGGCAGAGTTCATGGTCTTGTAAGAGACCTCATGCCAGGTCTCATCCATGAGAGTAACACAGTGGAGAATATTAAAATGGCTCTTCCAGAACTCTCTGAGTATCTACTGTGTATCAGAGGTTATTTCAAACACCTCTGAAAAAGGACCTTTGTGTAGAATGTTTACAGTTGGAAATGACCTGCTGGTCCATGGGCTAGTGCAGAGGAGTTGTGTTAGGGGGCAAGAACTTCACATTTATGAAACTCAACTCTTCCAGTAAGTTGTCCTCCAAGCCTGGAGGGTGAGCAGGAGCATTGTCCATCATTAACAAAGCCCTCAGAGGCAGTTTGTTTTCCTGCAGATATTTTTTCACACTGGGGCCAAAAATTTCATTCATCCACTCTATAAAGAACTTCTTTGTCACCTAGGCTTTAGTATTGGCCCTTCATATCACACTTAACTTGCATTTTACCACATTCCCTCTCTTGAAAATTCACGGGTTTTCACTGTGATACACTAGTGGAGGCTTAAGTTTTAAATCCCCACTAACAGTCCCATAGAACAACAGAGCTAGCCTGTCCTTCATCAGCTTGTGCCTGCTAATGCCATCTCCTCTTGAGTGAGGTAGGTTCTGTCAGGCATTTTCTTCCAGAATAAACCAGTCTCATCCCAGTTAAACACTTGTTGGGGGACAAAACTCTCAGCCTCTATATGCTCCCTAATCTTGGTGACATAGCTTTTGGCATCTCCTTTGTTGGCACCGGCTGCCTCTCCATGCCTTACCACACTATGAACGCCAGTTTTCTTTTTAAATTTATTGAACCATCTATGACTGGCTTTAAACACTTCAATGCCTTCACCACTTGTTCCAGGCTTGTCTTTTAACAGATCAGCATGCAATTGCCTAGCTTTCTCACAAATGATTGCCTCAGAGATGCTGTCACCCGCTGTTTTTCATTAATCTGTTGTAAAGCAATTTTTCAACTTCTTCCAATGTCTGTGAACGTTGCTTCCTCACAGACTTTACACCTTTAGCACCACTTGCTGCTTTAATCGCTTCCTTATTTCTCACTATCGTCGAGATCGTCACTCTCGGCATCTTGAATATCAGAGCAATAGCAGTCACATCTATACCACTCTCATATTTAGCTACGATCTCTTTTTTCTTTTCTATCAGGGTTCTTATTAACTGCCTTTTACACTTAGTGGTATCACTCTTAACCTTTTTCTGACCCATGAGTAGCCCTTCAAAGGCACAAAAGTATAAGACAGTAACGACAAATATGGGGAGAGTCTGCACTATTCATGAGCTACCGTGAGCCTGATGTGTTGACCTCTGTTTCATCGTGAGAGAGGGGCTCTGAGTGGCAAGCTAGCGATGAGCAATGAAGCATGTTCTCTTGTGGGGCGTTGTGACTCCTACAAGTTCTAGCAAGTGCAACGAGTCCCGAGCCAAGCTCCAAGTGCTGAAACATTTTTTTTGTTGTCAAAATGTGATGAGTACTGGATTTGATGAGGTCTCAAACCCGTGAGTCCCAAAGTCTTAACTGTGTATCTAAAATTGAACAAACGCTCCTCCCTTCCCAATCTGGCTCTTCTCTTATATCTTAGGCTTCTAACATGAGCAACTGAATAGATAATGATGTAATCTGAAGAGAGAGGAAACATTTAAAAACACATAGTTGTTTTCTCAGAAGAAGAGGGAATATGGTAGAATGGACTGTTTGTTCATAGTTCTTCCTTGCTTCCCCTCCTTTACCAGGGTTTGCTGTGGGCAGAAAATAAATCCCAACCCTCACTGACTTGGTTTGGCTTGGTCTCTTTTGCACTTCCACCATTGGGCCTGAGAAGAACATGCCCTGAGTAGCTATAGGCGATATGTGTGGCAGACTAGAAACCTACCTACAGCCAGAAGCCTGGTGCTGCAGATCCACAACCACCTGCAGAACCCTGAGTAAGAAATAAATGCTTACTTTTGTAAGCCATTGGGATTTGGAGAGGTTAGTTGTTATGTAGCATTATCCTATCAGAAATCACAGCACTCCCACATGTCGCTAGTGAGCACTTGAAATGTGGCTGGTCTGAATTGAGATGTGCACGTGCTATAAAGTGTAAAATACACATCAAATTTCAAAGACTTAATATGAGAAAAAAAAGTATAAAAATATGCCATTAAAATTTTTATGCTTATAAGTTAAAGTTATAATATTTTAATTGAATTTATTGAGGTGGCATTGGTTAATAAAATTATATAGGTCTCAGGTATACAATTCTATGACACATCATCTGCCTATTGTACTGTGTGTTCACTACCCCAAGTCAGGTCTCCTTCCATCCCATGTATCCCCCATTTATCCACTTCTACCTCTCTCCCGCATTACTAAAATTAATTTCAGTTGTTTCTTTTTACTTTTTAATATGCTACCAGAAAATTTCCAATAATACATGTGTCTCACATATCATCTTTTGGACTGTGCCGGTCTAGAAAGCAGCTGAGGTAGAAAAGGGAAGAGAAAGGGGATCTTGGAGCTCTCTTAAAACGTGGGATGGGAACCTGGGTTTCTCACCACCAAAGTGTGTCTGACTGTTAATGAGAATACTGACAGTGCTCACAACTCACAACTTTCAGGGTGTTCCAGATTTGAGGAGGCGGGTTCACTATGTCTCAGGAGCATCATTGGAAATATTGGGGTTAGCCAATTATTGGTCTTGCCAGTGTTTATGATACAAAGATGCATCTACTCAACTCCTGCTCATCCACCAGGATTCGGTTCAAGCACTTCCTCAGCCAGACCATATCCTACAAGTCTTCCACATTCTCTGCTGCATCCATTCAGGGCTGGGCCCACGGCATGTACACAATGTCTATGAGAAGCCGAACTGAGTATGGACCTTTCCCCTGTACATTTTTTCTCAGTATCTCATAATTATTCTTTTTTTTTCCTAAATAGAGAAATATAATCTCATCTGAAATAAGAATTCTATGCCCTGACCAGCATGGCTCAGTTGGTTGAGTGTCATCCCGCAAACCGAAAGGTCTGTGGTTCTATCCCCAGTCAGGGCACACACCTGGGTTATAGGCCTGATGTCTGGTTGGGGCACATATGAGAGGCAACTGATCGATGTTTCTCTCTCACATCAATGTTTCTCTCCCTCACTTTCTCCCTCCCTTCCCCTTTCTCTGAAAACAAATATATAAAATCTTTAAAACAGAAGCTATTTAAGCATTAGGATAAAACAATCAACTTTGCATGCTATGTCTCTGGGAGAATCCAGAACAGTTGATAATATGACCTCTGGGGAAGGGAACAAGGTGGCTGAGGCCAGAGGTTGAAGAGAGACTTTTCTGTAATTGTTCAATGTGGGATCTCATGTAATAAATTCTTTTAAAACCATTTAAAGAGAATATCTTGATGCTATAGAAAAATATGTATTTTTTCATTTTTCAATTACAATTGACATTATTATAAACTAGATGGTTAATGGAGAAAAGAAAACATAATGAGTCCTTTCAGCTTCAGCCCAATCCAAATTACCATCAGATAAAAGTGTATACTGAAACTAAGCAGAGGCTGACACCATTGAAACCGTGCCACCACTCAGCCACCGCCCCGCCCATCTAGGGGACCATCTCCCCACTGGGTCTCATAGCTCTTAGTCCACTGTCTTTGCACTGTGTGACAACAGTCACAAATTTGGGTTAAATGTTTACCAGATTTGTTCAGTAGGCCTTCCCTGGCTCCCCAGTTTGTCATAGAACCCCATTTTACACTCTTACAAGTCTCTTTTACTTTACTCTTTGACACGTCATAGCCCACTGAACATATCGCAGTTATAATTAAAGACTTATTTTCTTATATTTACTTAAAGCCTGACTGCCCCCAAGTGACAGTCAGGTGCAAGAGGGTAGGTCGCTTCTATAGGGAAGTAAAAATAATTTTACTGCCATTCTTTTAGGTTCTTGGCTGAGACCTCCCTGTAATAAAAAAGAAAGATAAACAAGAGAAAACCAAAT
Organism: Macrotus californicus; assembly: GCA_007922815.1. NCBI lineage: Eukaryota > Metazoa > Chordata > Mammalia > Chiroptera > Phyllostomidae > Macrotus > Macrotus californicus. Next base: position 6,398 of record VMDR010028136.1, read on the forward strand.
AGAAGTTTAATAACATGGATACCTCCTGTATACATGGAAGACCCAGGAAAACTGAGTAATTCCCCAAAGTGGCCCAGGCTACCACCTTAAATACCATCTCCAGCTAAAAACAAAGGAAGATGTGTGGGGGGGGTGGGGGGCAGTCCGTTATGGGAGGTGACCAGGAAAGGCACAGTAAACAAAAATGAAGTTGTTATATGCAGATTTAGGTCAGTGCCTTCTCCATTCATGAGAATTTCTACAGATTTAGAGTCATTCTTTTCTTCCTAGTACAGAGAGGGAGACACCCTTACTAATGGAGATTTTCTTTATAAATATGTGTCTTTTACAAAAGTGTTAACTTGGACTCAATTTTCAAAGCTTTTCCTTAAGAATAATCAGTGTAAAATAATCATATGCCAAAGAGACATATTTTGGGGACCAATTCTGTTTTCCCCAGCACCTGATACCATGCTTGGCTCATGCTGGGGGCTCAAGATACATTTGTTGAATGAATGATTTATAACTTTCTGTATGTTTATGTCCCACAGCTGTTCCATTATCCTAAGTAGCCATGCTACTAGCATTTTGTAGTTTCACTGGATTTCGAGTTCAAGGGTGTCTGCAAAAGTGAAAAATCTTGTACAGCAACAACAAAGAGGCTGGTTTATTGCATTCCATAAGTGTCCTTCCTTCTGGTCCTATTTAAAGCATCATTAGCGCAGCAGTGAAAGCCGTCTGTTAAGTGACTTTAGAAATCATAATCATTACAATTAAAAGCTGCCATTTAAGCCAGACTACCCCTTTGTTATGTTAAAGTACGCCCTCTGTCTTAAAGCCCTCTCTCTATGAAGCCGATTTTAGCTTTTAACCTACCTGCAGGCTTTTCGCTTAGAACCTCCTGTGATCTTCAAGTTGTAATTTTCACAAGTGGAGCCTAAAGCTCTTTAATATTTTTGTTTACCAGAATTATTCATGTCATTTCTGCATGTGTTTGGTAGGTGAATTTTCTGTAGCATCTTCCACAATAATGCTGTAACACTTTACAGCATTAAGAGATAAAAGTTAAAAGCCCCAAAACAATCACAAAAAAATTAACCGAGCAGTTAAAATATTTAAATCAGTATTGTAACCAAGGAAACTGGAGCTCAGCCACCTTGACACATGGCCCAGCAATTAGTGTTGAAGGAAACAGGTTTGTATTAACAGGGTTCCAACCTCGCGGTGCTGAGAGCACTCCTGCTGAGAGCCGTCCTCTCCTACAAGACCCAGAGCCTCCCTTGCTCCCCAAAAGGCTATAAGCCACAACCATGCCCAGAAGTTCCCCATCTCCTTATCTGTTCTTAAGCTGGCTGTGCAAACAGTCCTCCATCCCCTCTGGAAGGTGCACTTGTGAGTCGTCATTCTCTCACGGCAGCTCTCTCCTTCAGGATCTGGGGTGCGCTGTTCTCAGCCTCCATGCAGTGTGGCTCAGGAAAACATGTGCGTGTTACACTGGGTCACGGTGGGTCCAGGCAGGCACGGTTCCAAAAGAGTGGCTTCTCTGCACGTCCTTCAGAGAAGCAGTAGTACCTTCTCTCTCACTCTAGATTGCGTGCCTTCTCTCCATGGTGGACCCTTTCTCTTATACCAGACTCGCTTAGACCTGGTAGCCAACCTCCTCCTACACCCTTTCAGCCCATGTGGCTTCTTCCCTCTTTCAGCTCGCCATCATTTAAATACTCGCCTGGAACTTCTTGCGTGACCTCATATGCGGTCCCTCCTAGGATGTGTTAGCATCTGCCATTTTTACCAGCTCCCCAGTACCTTTCATCTTCTTTTGGCTGCCATCCTTAGTCAGGGCAAGAGTTCCTTGTGACAGGAATATCTGGGGTGGGCATCCACCTCCCTTGGCTATGTCAGGAGTCACTATACTCTCTTAAATTCAGCACACCTGTGACCTTGGGCAGCAGTCCCCTTTCCTTCAGGGAAGGGATGGCTATTAACTGGCCATTGTTATCCACCTCCCCCTTCCCCCAATCAAGGGTTGTGGGGGTTTTCTCCGATTTTCAGGGGCCCCTCACCCTGTACCCCGTTAAAGTATCAGAAAGCTCAAATATAAGCAACAACTTAATCAACTCAAGCACATTGAACAGGGAAAATCAAGAAGCATAGTGGTTGAGACTGTTGTATAACAGAGCTGGGACTGGGGGAGGTGAGGGAGTTGTAGAGCTGGGCTCTGTCTTTATTTTAAAATTTAATATTTCATTCATTGTAAAATTTTAAAATTTGATTTCTAAAAAAATATTGCATTAAACCCTGATTGGTGTGACTCAGTTAGTTGGCTGATGTCCTTCAAAGTGAAAAGTTGTTTGTTCGAGTTCCTGTCAGTGCACGTGCCTGGGATGTGGCTTTGGTCCCCAGTGGGGGCACATAAAGAGAGGCAACCAATCAATGCTTCTCTCTCACATCATTGTTTCTCTCCCTCTTTTTCCCCCTCCCTTCCCTTTTCTCTAAAAATAAATAAATAGTTTTTAAAAATATTGTGCTAAAATATTACCGATGCATCCTCACAACATTAAACAGAATTACCATGTAACCCAGCAATTCCACTCCTAGGTATATACATAAAAGAATTAAAAACCAGGTACTCAAAACAAATATTTGCACATGAATGTTTGTAATAGCACTATTCATCACAGCTGAAAGGTGGAAACAACTCAAATGTCCATCCACAGATGAAGACAAAGAAATTGTGGGAGATAACATACAATGGAATTTTATTCAGCTATAAAAAAGGAATGAAGCACTAATACAGAATACAATAAAGATGAACATTGGAAACATGATGCTAAATGAAAGAAGCCAAATACAAAAAGCCACAGATTATATGATTTCACTTATATGAAATATCCAGAATAGGCAAATCATAGAAATAGAAAGGGGATTAGCAAGTTAATATGGGTTGGTAGGAGGTAGGAATGGGGAGTGAGCGCTCTGCTAGTGCCTATGGAGATTTATTTTGGAGGGCTGGAAATGTCTCAGAAATAGGCAAAGGTGGTAGTTGCACAACATCGTGCACATACCTAATGCCACTGAATTGTTTCCTTTAAAATGGTTAATTCTATGTTTTGTGACTTTCACCTCAATTAAAAAATATATATGCACTGATCTTGATTCCTGAGTTTTTTTAGGCCCCCTTAAATTCTGTGCCTGAGCACGGGCTTTACTTGCCACCCCCAGTCTCGGAGCTGTTTAAATTTCCTTTTAACTAGAAATAAACAGGGTGAGAAATTTTAAACAGCTTGGGCCACACCCAAGTCTGTGGTTGAATTCCAGGTAACAGGATGACTCATTTTTGATTCAAAATTAGTTATTGCATGTGCCCTGCCACCCTTCCCATACAGCACAGTGAAGGCTCAGTTCCTGGATTCTTGTTCACCACCTGACGTCAGGATACACCAGGCAAAACAAGAATACACTTTCTCCCCAGCGAGGTTGTTGAAAAAAGTTTAATAGGCTGCAGAAATCTGTGAGACCCCAAGGCTGCCTCTGCAGGAAAAAAGGAAAGTACCCCTTTGGTTCCGGTTCATGAAAGTACATATTATTACATCCCCTTCGAGGCTTTCATCCCATGTTTGGTGGAAAACAGTTTGGTGATTTCTTCAGATAGTTGCTTTTTCTTGTTTTCACTTACTTCAGAGCCTTAAAAAACAAAACAAAACAGCAACAACAAAAAAGGAATATAAGTTTCAGCAACATCAGAACCTGAATAATGGAAGTCTTTAAATACTCCCAGGTAATGTCTGCATCATTTTTGTTTGCTCCGAAAAGTCTCCATGTTTCGGGCAAACCTAAGTAAATACAAATACGCTTTCCATGGTGAACATGAATATTCAGCCCCTAAGTGAAATACAAAGAGAGTTCACACTGGAGCAATCAACTCTACAAGTTTTCCCCAAACTGCTGTCCCTGCTAAAGAGAGCAGCTCATCCATTTCGAGGCCTCCCATAACCCTAGGGTCTTCCCAGGCATACTCGGCCTCTGAGCTGGAGTGTGTGTGACCAAGGTAGCCAGGCTATCTTCTCTAATACAGCTTAACAGAGTAGTGGGGAAAATACGCTGCCCTCAGAAGCCAAGCCAGTCTCTGCCCTCTCCCTGCAAAGAAATAAAATACTATTGTATTTTACATACATCCAAGGAATCTTGCTTTCCATGAGTGACCTACGCCAGGGACCAGCAACTGTTTTTATAAACAGAGCTTTACTGGGACACAGCCACGCACGTTCAGTTAAGTATTGTCTGTGGCTGCTTTTCCTCTACAACAGCCAAGTGCGGCAGCTGCCACAGAGACCTGCAAAGCCTACCCTATTTACTAGCTGGCCCTTTACAGAGGAAGTTTGCGGATCTCTGACCTAAGCTATTGGACCTCTAACTACTTCGGCCTCCAGGTGTGCATTTATAGGTGTGCTTATATATTTATTCCTGGCCTCAAGTGCATTCCATTCTCCCCATGCTCACTGCTAGCTTTCTCAGGTGCATTCGAGTCTCCCAAAGGTGCACTTGGCTATCAAGTCTGTCCGGCTACCTCTGCCAGGCAAATAGGATCCTGCAAACAAGCCTTGTAGTGCACGCTCCCTTCTACACCAAGATGAAAGCTTGTCTGTAAAACAAACAAGCACTTACAGATTCCTTCTTACCTTCTCAGGCCGTGCCTGTCTTCCCGAGTCATGTTTTACTTTCAGCTTATTTCCAACTCAGCTATCCTTGGCTCTGAAAAGCTGTCATCACTGGCATCGCTGTATCTATCACTGGAGCAAAAGAAGAACTAATTTAGCAAGGTATTAAAAAAAAAATCCCAGACCATTATCCTATTTACAATCCAAACGCTTTCCACAATTAACCCCAACTCCTTCTTTTGTCAGAAGAACTTACCACTGGCTTTCATCTTAAATTGGAAGTAACTTATTCAGAAAATGTATAAACGCATTTCAATTTCGATTAAATTTATAATCTTCTGAAGACCACGAATCATTTCTAAACTTCGACAAAAGCTTAAGAGCAGATTGCTTCTAACCCTCTTACCTACTGTCTGCTTCCGGCTAGAAGTATTATGTTAATAATTTAAGTTAAAATGAGAAGAGCCTGAGCTGATGGACCCATTTATTTTCTGTGCATCTACTCTTACACCAGAGCCCAAATCGCAGTCCATCGGAGGTGAAGCATCACTCAGTCCTATCCCTGCTGATATCAGTTTGTTCTCAAATGCAACCACAGCCAAAAATACTAACTGGGCACTCATGGTTTTTTTCATTTTTGACCCATCTGATGACAACTGCTTCCTTTAGCAACACGAAAGGACTACAGCACAGTGAGAACAGCTGCGCATCCTTTGATAACATTAGTCGAACACTCTCCTTCTCGTTCAGCGGCACGTTGGGTTTTGCCTCTGTGTTTGAAGACCACAGCAGCTCCCCAGATAGCTCCAGTGTGGGGGAGCTGGTCATCCACAGTCAGCAAAGTCCATGGGGATACTGAACTTGGTGGTCATTAGAACTAAGACATGCATGTTGGCTCAAGGCCCAGGAAACACCCAGTAGTGCACATCAAATACGTTAATGTACTTGGTCAACTTGCCTTGAAATCCTATCTGCTCGAGATGCTGTTTTCACGATGATTTATAGGTCAGCAGCATGAAAGTGTCCCAATCCAATAAACATTCTCATCAACCAATGGATTTGAGAAATAATTTGCACGACTATGCTACCTTCAAATGAGAAATTTTATCGGATGCTCCAACGACCTTAAGTTACGTGGAATATTTAAAACAGGCCCAATGTCAATTCTAGCAATAGTAGAATTAATACCTAAAACTTCACCAAAACGTTATGAGGGCCAAAAGAGAATGTATAAAGGTGTTCTTGAAAACTATACAAAAATATATGCTGTTGCTATTCATGGTGGCTACATATTCATAATATGGTATCTCTCCAAAAAATCATGGAAATATAAAGACATCACAAAAACTGCCAAGTGCATGATTTTCAGAATTGTTTCCTGTACAAACAATCTCCTACCCACATTAGCAAGTAAACTTGGGTGTGTCTGTTTCTAACTTAATGACTCTCATTTCCTGTCTAATGGCTGTCTGCCCCAAAGACTGCCGAAAGGGTGGCTTGATTTGGGTTTACTTATCTCCAAGGCAAATGACTGGGTTCACTAACTTTCTTTCATATGTGTCAGGGGCCTGGGGGTAAAACAATCAAATAAACCATGATACTCAAGAGCAGAATTATCCAAAGAGGCATGCTGCTAAACTTGTTGATTTCATGGCACTCATGTGTCAGCAAAAAACAAGTGCTAGAAGTCCGCTGTGAGTCCTCCCCCACGTGCAGAACAGCAGGGCCTCCTGCATATTCAATAAAATGTGGGTGCTAGTCTGAGACACATGTGACTTAAGGGTTCATTTCTGTTTCACACAGAACAGACTTAAAGCAGCCCTAAGATATACTTATCTGGGTATATTTTCACTGAATTCAAAATATCTCAGCTGTACCTTTAGACTAACCTATGTTTTAAAATAATCTCTGTACATACACATACGTACACACAGACGCTCAGTGGGGAGAGTTATTAGATATTTGGATCTTGCATGTTACATTTCATGAAATGCCACAGGCTATAGACCCATTCATGTGTGTCTTATGACATTTGAGAAGGGAAATGTTTTAAACCTGCACTGTCCACTATGGTAGCCACAAGCCACAGTAGCTATCTATTTTTTAAATATATTTTATTGATTATGCTATTACAGTTGTCCCATTTCCCCCCGTTTATTCCCCTCCACCCTGTGTACTCCCTCCCACCCACACTCCCCCTCTTTAGTTCATGTCCATGGGTCATATATATAAGTTCTTTAGCTTC